>JAAGKR010003580.1:0-30335 GCA_011419295.1 Clarias macrocephalus
AATAAATGCAGAGTGAATAACGAGAAAAAAACAGCTTAGAAACCTGTAAAGTTAAATCAGCTTTCTTAGTCACCACCACGCACTGGTCTCATTTATTCCTCTGACTAACTATGAAGAATTTCCTCACTGTAAAAAACTCAGTGACCCTAGCTGTCCCAAAACATCCATTTTCAAGCCTCTTTCGCAACAAACGCACTGCTTCGTTCTAATAACCGAAACCTAATAAACCGTCACATCTGGATATAAAATTGCAATGTTGACCAGAGAAACTTCATTATTTTGACATTGCTCTTCTTTGTTCTTATCTTATAACTCTATAAAGCTTTAACGACGCATCATGTGATGTTAGAAAAACATGTTTTGTTCGATGAGACATAAGAAGGGGGTCTGGCAAGGAAATGAGGCAGCGATAGTGGAAGATAAACAAATGACAGAGAACTGGCTGTGATGTTGCTATGAGGCAAGAACCAGACAAACAAGGGATGGATGTTCTCTCATCAGGGGAGAGTGTGAATCCTCCTCCAGCTCGTCGGATTGCAGGCGCGATACGTAATAACCTTCGTTGAGGGGTTTTTAGGGGTGTTGAAAAATATGCGATTATATCGGTTCATGGCGGAATATGTAATGTGGACTGATTTCACGTATTTTACATGCTCGTGATGCGATCAGAGCCCGGAGAAGCACAAGCATTGTGAAAGCCTTCAGAAGGGAGATCAAATACTGACTGATCGGACACGACCGAGCTATAAAGACTAGAGTCAAACAAACGTATGCGTACCAGCTAGCAAATTTTTACTTGATTAGCAGAAACAAACACGACCAATTGGACCAATATAAAACACACATTTCCCTTTTTTAGCAAGGAAAAATATTTTGCAATGCTTCCCCTGCCCCTATTTTTTTCCCCTAAAAAAAAAAAATCCACCATTTCAAGTTTACGCAATCATTATTATTAGCTTATTAGCCGTGTAGTCAGGAACTGTTCAGTGGCAGAGCCGACCACAAAAAAATTTCGTTGATGTCTTAGGTTATTTATAAACTGTTTCATCCTCCCAAAACATCTCCACCTCTGACTTTTGACCGAATACTAAAAAGAGACCTTCCAGAAAATGTTATTGAATAAATAAAATACCTGCGCAAATCATTCCTAATTCATGAATCAACCGGCGCATCTCGTAAAGTTTCTCTCTCAGTATATATTGCACTGATAATTTAAAGTCATGTACTCTAGCTTTTAATCAAACCGCATAAAAATTACCAGAGCGGCTATTCAGAGCAAAACATTAAATGTAAAAAAATTATTTTTATATATAGGCATTCACACCAGAGCAGGTTTTTCTTAAGTATCATTCTGAAACGTTAACGATAAATGATCAATTAGTCATTAATGATTTGAGGCAGGGCTACATTGGACTACAAATGTGAAGGTCCCAGGTTTAAACACCAAGTTGTCACTGAGGGGGCCCTTGAGCAAGGCCCTTAACCCTCGACTGCTCAGATGTATAATGAGATCAAATGCAAGTCGCTCTGGATAAGGGCGTCTACCAAATGCAGTAAATGTAAATTTAAATTAGCGATAACCAGACATATATTTCCCTCCTCAGTTTTATTTAAACAGTAATAGCTGCACAATCCAGTTTTTTTCTCTCGTTTTTTTAGCCTGCCACAGTTTGAAATGTGTTACAAAATATTTTTCTCATTATTTAAAATGGATAAAATCTTATCATATGTATATATAAAACACACAGACTCATCTGTGAAGTGTTCATGAAGAACATATGGCAGATCATGATGTTTAACGGTCGGTTTCCCGAAACGTTTTGTGACCGAGCTTTCTGTGGAAAATAAAAAATTGCGAAAGAGGAAATAGATTGTAAGCAGGCTGAGTTGGTGTTCCTGAAAGGAAACGATGAAACCCGGGTCTTCAAATAAGTTCAAAACAAAGCCTGGAATTAGCCTGGTTGGTAAAGAGACGCTACGCTGGGTTTAGATCACAGCAGGGTTGTCCAGGTTACCGCTACATACAAAACAAACCTCATCAGTTAATATGCTTTAAATCGGTTACATTCTTAGACGGCAATGAATTGATTAAGGACGACTCTATAACATCTCTAATTAACTGAAACAGTTTAAAATGATCTATTTATTTTTTTTTTTCAGCTGTAACAATTCTACAACCAAATATCTCCATCCCCCCCTCTACGGAGTTAAACTCCAGCCACATCTCAACATCTAGACTAATATTTATCTTCACTCCGTCACGCTTCCTTTTTCTTTGCTAGCCCTTTATAGATCGTTAAGCTTTGCCTTGATCACAGCAGAGGATGAAAGGGTTCAACCTCCATCTTCCTGCACTTCCTGTGAGAACGTCTGAGGGTTAAATGCTGGCTTCACGGTCATTCACTGGAACCAGACTTTTCTTCCGTGTCTGAGTTGGTGGAAAGTGGGCAGGAAAGCATGAGCCAAATTCGACCAACGGCTCAGAAATTCTATGACTATTTTAAGATTTTTCGAGGTGACTCACGTTACTGCAAGAACATTACACTTCTGGGGTCAGTGCACATCTGGTCACTTAAGTTCCTGTTAAAAAAAAAAAAAAACTGAACTCGATTTTCAGTTTTGTATAAATGAATCTAGAAAAAAAAAGTTTCTTTTTAACCAGTGATGTGGATCATACTGTAATCATACAGACTTGCCATTTCATCTGGAAATAAACCATCAAACAGATAACGATTTGAAAAAGACGAACTGCAGTAAAATGACTAAAAGATTTGACATCCATACCACAGTAACCTGTAGCAACCTAAACTGTATAGCTGTGACTATTTGCAAAACTGACTGATCTTTATATACATCAATAAAAACATATATAGTATGGTATTTGTAAAAAATCTTGCAGAACAAACAACGAACATATGTTCCTTAAGCTAAAGACAATTTTGTTCGTACCAATTTAATTACAAGTCTAACTTTTGAAAATGTAAAAACTCCCTTTATGTCTCTATAGTGTTTCACTAGAGATCGTATACCATCAAGGTAAAACGTTGTCTCAGTACACAGGAGCCATGATCAAGTCCCTACAACCCAAACGCTGGCCTCCCAGGAACTCCTTTAATGGCCCAAACATGTGGAAATGGCTTGGCGCGATGTCAGGACTGTAGAGGGATTCGGCAATAACTTCCAGCCAAGTTTCTGTAACGTGTGAATGATTGTGTGTGTACAGTTCAAACAGACAGATGCGCGTCTTCTACAAGTTGGCGATTGGTTTTCTCTCGATTTTCAAGGATCAGATGTTCCTCTTGCTGAGTATTCAGGGTCAGGATCGTCATTCACGGACGTACGGCCTTCTTTTAACATCAGGCAAATTTACGAAAAGTTTAGCAAATAAAAAAATACTGTAAAAAATAAATAAATAAATAAATAAATACATACATACTTTTAAAAATAAAAACACTGCGGCTCAGAGTCTCATCACCGTACTGTGCTTGAACAACCCATGATATGTCCGGTTTTTAAAAACATTTTAAAAATTGCTCGTAAATATAATTTGAATTGATACCGTACTACAGCTTTAGGTTTAGTTTTTTTTTTTTCCTTTGCTGATTTCCCCTCAGGATATAAAGCGTAATTTGGGCTGGGAACTTCTAAAGCGTCGGCTCACCACTTGGCTTCTTTATCATAACACCGAATTCAAAGTTAGTGGAGCGTTCACAAAGGAAACCGGGATGGCGGTGGAAAGATAGATGTAGGCTGGAGCAGGAAAAGAGTTGGCAAAAAAAAAAAAAAAAAAAAAAAAAGGGGGGCTGCAAAAAGGTAAATATATGTAAGACTGGAAAAAAAGGGTTTTATTTGAAATGATTTAAATCTTCATAATTCTGTGAGCTTTTATTTACACCTTTTCAATCCAACTTACTTTTTTAATCTTTGATATAAATATATATTTATTTTATTTTATTTTTTTGTGACCACGCTACTGGTAACTAACCAAACCACGCGACAGGACACACGAAGCATGACCTTCCCAAAAAAATTCCACAATTGCTAAATATCTTTGGAAAAGTCCAGAAAAGTTTAACACCCCCTCACAGATTTCTTTCTATTTTATTTAATTTATTTAAATTTTTTTTTTTTTTTTTTAAGAACACGCCCCGTGACAACATACACACATGTAAACTCGAAGCAGAACACCTTTTCCTATACGTACACAGGGGAGTGTGGATTTCTATACACAATTGAACGTTTGCTTACACTGAACATATGCAGGCAATCAGGCTGGAGTCAGATTTCCTAGTATTCTCTCCTCCCTGACTTTTTTTTTTTTACCTCCCCCGATTCTTTGCTGTGAGCCAGAGTGTCTGGCTTTGCTCTCTCTCCTTCTCTCTCTCTTTTCCCCCCTCCTCCACTTTCCAAGCGGCCAGGCAGAGAAGAGCTCAGAGGCCTTGAGATTTGCCAAAACCTATGATTTTCAGGGGACCATCAACCCTGAGTTCCCTCGACTACGCTCGTCCGTAACGGGTTCTTCATGAAGATCCACACACGTACACACACTGTGGTAAATTTCTTGTGCTGCTCCCACGCAATCTCAAATTCTTACCTCGAAGGTTATAGGTGGAATTCGCAGAGAGGCCTTTCTTGGATTTGCATCCCACCAATTTCAGACAGATTTCCAACATTTTCATTTGATTCGTACAATCCTGCTCGGAAGGGACAAAAGTCTCAGGCTCTTTACGCTTTTTCCGCCAAGTTTAGCGTCTTAGTTAATGCTCATCCAAAAGCTGACTAACCAATCTAAACCCATAACAAGAAAAAAAAAATCAATCATCAAAAGCCGACCAAAAAAAAAAAAAAAAATCAGTCAAGAAAACCTTAGACATCAATTTTTCAAAGTAAAAGCTGGGCTCCACATCGCACGACTCCACAGCTGCATCCACTTTACGACTTTTATGGATCTCTTCTACCGACTTTCCAGTGCGAGAGGCTCCATTTTCTCTCCATTCCAGCTCTGCCCGGTTACTTTTCCTAAGTAAAAAACATCCAGACGCGCAAAAAAAAAACAAAAAACCCCTCTCAAAGTCGACCAAAGGATAAAGTTAGCAGTTTGTTCTGTCTCTCGATGGTGACATTCTGACGTCTTGAGAGAGTGATAGCAGGAGAAGCCGAGCGCTGGAGCTGCTTTCTGCCAACAAAGGGCCCCTTTCAGGCGCTGCCTGCTGAACTGAATGACATCAGCTGGCTGGATCCTCCCACCTCCCCCAAAAAACACACGCACGCACATACACACACGGAAACATACACAATTTCAAACACACACATCAAGAGAGTGGGACACCGAGGCTCTCTCTCTCTCTCAGTCTGTGAGAGAGCGGGAATCTGCCTTTTGTCGCACAGCACAGAAAGATTTTTAGCCCCTTCTCGAAATGTTTACAGCTTGGACGAATAGAAAAAGCATCCAGCGTGCTGTTAAAAGAAAAAAAAAAACTTTTTTTTTTGGCTTTGTTTTGTTTTGTTTGAGCAGCGAGGCTAACTAAGCAACGGGATTGATTTGAGAACTAGCAAAACAACTGGAATAAAATCCAAAATGACTAATCATTGAAAAAAAAAAAAATCAATTTGTGCATAGTTGAACAATCACAGCTTGTTTGTCATCAGCCAAGCTAAAGCGATGACCTCTATGTACTTAGGATTATAATTTCTGTGGTATGTTTTCCTACAATTGTCTAACCAAATTAATTAATTTTCTCTCTTGAAACTCTATTGTCCGTTTCAGTTTTCATGCTCGACTATTTTGGATACGTTTGGATTAAAAAAATAATAATAATTTAAAAAATCAAATTTGTCAAGTCCAACAAAGCGTGGTCATTTTTTGTCGATGAGATAATTACCCGCGGAGAACAATATGAAATAAAAGTCTTTAATCAGCATGGTTCAGTGCTCTGAATGTAAATTACTCAGCTGGAGTGGACTCGAAACGTGCATCGGTCATGGATTTCTTTTCCATTTATGTGCGTGCAACACAAATCAAATTAGATTATCTGTTTATAAGCATTATCTAATTTTAATGGAGTGTACTGTACTCGTCCAAAGTTTGGACATCTCTTCTACGTCAGTGTTTTTATTTGTTTGTTTGTTTAGTGACTTATTTTTCTAGAAAAATACTGGAAATTTCAAAACGATGAAACGACACATATGGCTTTAGGTATATTAAGTCACAAAAAAAAACAACATTGGTCAGGTGCTATTTTA
The DNA here is from genome assembly GCA_011419295.1 of Clarias macrocephalus. Classification (NCBI taxonomy): domain Eukaryota; kingdom Metazoa; phylum Chordata; class Actinopteri; order Siluriformes; family Clariidae; genus Clarias; species Clarias macrocephalus. Next base: position 6,244 of record JAAGKR010003580.1, read on the forward strand.
AGACAGGAAGGTCGGCCTTTCTGGAACAGTTCTTGCAAGAACAAGTGTGTTTGCAAAACCCACCGAGCATCATGATGAAACTGGCTCTCATGAAGACCTTCCCCCAGGAAAGCAAGACCGAGTTCATTCAGGGCGTTTATTAGGCACGATTGATTTGTACCCTGCCCAGGTTACAGCAATTGCTCGTCACGTCCTCACTCCCCCGCCGGCCATCGTTCACATTTTTTGTTCTCCGTACTTGCGTGCCGGTTGTTCATTTTCAGTGTTGCGGGACGTTACTTTTTAAAGTAACTAATTACATAAATTAATGTCTTCAGAAAGTAATCTGTTACATTACTGCGTTACTTTCTGATAAAAGTAACTAGTTCGAGTACTTTTCCCTTGCAGAAAATGAAAACTCCTTTGTGCTTCCTCATGCATGTTGTTTTAGTCAAGATCTTTATAATAATTCTACCATCATCACTCAGCGAAGTTTGGCCCATAATCTGTTAACTACTAATACCCCTATTTCACCTACACGGTTTCGTGAGGTTTCATCATGATTCACCGCGAGTTTTGGTGCTGTGATTAGGTTTCCATCTTTCCGCGCGTCGGTCCTCGCATAGTCAAACCGCATAGGTGAGATAGGGGTATAACAGCAGGAATAACAGAGGGAGGCGGGTTATCGAGGGCGGGGCTTGTAGGACAACTTTCACGCGCACACACACACACACACACACTAATGGATTGGGAATGACTGCTGTCTGGTTCACGGATTACATAAATTGTCTGAATAACGGATTACATTTTTAAAAAAAGAACCAAGTCACTGAGTACTTGAATGGCGGACGTAACGAGTACTCTAAAACGTTACTTTGTTACACCCAACACTGTTCATTTTCGACACAGCGGGCCATCTGATCCGTACAATAACTTGGCACAGGTCTTTACGCCGGATTCCCTTCCTGATGTAACCCTCCCATTTTATCCGGGCTTGGGACCGGCACTGCATCCAGTGGAAGGGGTTTGGGCAACGGGTGGGAATTGGACCCGGGCCTTCCACTGAGCCACAAAGTGCTCGAAGTTCTCCACACATGGGTTCGCTTGCGTATTCCCGCTCTCCGATACAGCAGGTGGCGGTATGCACCTACTTGCTTCCGTTTAGTACTCAGACTTATTCATATAGACTAAACACAAATGATGTCAGCATAATAAGCTGAATGAGGGCAACTTGTATTTTGTCTCTTACATGCTTATTAGTTTCTGAGACACTGTGACCTGTGGTTTTCTTGTTCGTTTTCATGGTAACGATTTACATTAATATTCAAAAGCACCAAATTAGCCTGGGTCACCAAAACCACACTTGCACAAGAATGAGGCTTTTGTCTGGAGCACGGGTCCATAGGTTATGTCACATTCAGTATACTTTATGGAATATGGAAAACCTCACATGAATTGCTGACTACTGCACACTGTTTACGTCACTCGTAATAAATTGCAACTTCCAGCATCTGGATAATTTTCCAATTTCTATTTAAAAGCATGCACAGATTTCCGAACGTACAGTATGTACGCAAGATTCGTTCTTAATCCTCCTTAAAATACATTCCCGTGCTCTGATCCTTCTCCGTGAGCATGTGGAAAAGAGGTATTAATGTTTCTGGAGCTGACATCATCGCGCTTCTACACCAGTCAACTGGAGTCTCCAGACAGACGGGAACCTGGGCGGCCGTGGAGTCCGGAGCCGCGTTGGCCTGCTAAGACGTTCTCTTGACTTTCCAGTCTTGAGGGAGCGAAAACAACAGAAAGTATGACAATGATACAAGTCAACGTCTGTAGTCTGGCCAAGGGAATGAGAATGGAGCTGAGGTATGAAATGAGCCGTACCACCTAGACTGCGACGCGGACTTCCTCGGCATTCCAGCTACGCCACTTTCAGACGTTCCTAAGCGCTTTAACAAAAACAGTAAAAAAAAAAAAGTGTAGATTTAATCTATTCAACTGCATACAGAGATTTTTATTTTTTTTTTTATGTATATATGATTTTATTGTTTGCTTCGGTCGAGTCTGGACCGGAACGTTTGTTCGAAGGATTAGCGTTTTCACAAAAGGACTTTGCTTCAGGGTTCTGCAAGACACCTGGTTCGCATCATCGACCATATCAAACTCTGGAAACAATTTATACCCCCCCAAAAAAACTGATTTTTCTAGATGCACCAAACGACCCTGGTTTCATTAGTAATTAGTAGAGTGTTTTGCATGCAGATTTATACCTTTAATCACAATCACACACACACGAAAAGAATGAAAAACACGTAGCGCCGGGCTTGAACGCTAATTAGAGGGAGAAAAAACTCTGAGCACCTGAGAACCTTTAAAAAAAAAAAAAAGTCTTAGGATCTCTGAGCGCAAGGTTCAGAACCGGCCGAGAGGAGAGGAGGAGGAGGAGGAGGAGATTTCAGATGGAGAAACATGAAGCACATTGTTTGGTGATGAGCTCACACGAGAGTCACTTCATTACGATTTATATAATGCTACGCTCAGTATGTTAACAGTTAGCTGACGTCCGTGGTATGCTCCTTCACCCCCCATCCTTCACTTCCCTCTGTTTTTTTTTTCGTTTTTAGCTCTCTTCTTCTTCTTCTTTTTCCAGAACCTGGAGTACGAGTAAATAAAGGCCAAATAACTTTCTGCACACCAACTAAAGCCTAAACACAGCTACAGTAGATACTCGCGCTTTTAGGAAACTTTTACTCATTTCTTTTTCTTTTCACGCAGACCCATTTCTGCCAAATTAAAAAGTCAGTAGGGTTTTGTGGTTTAATGGAGAGGAGAAACATGAGCCAGGTGCAAGGAGGCCTCAGGGACATCACAGCACGCCTGACATCACTCGCTCGCAAACACAAACGCAGCCTTGCATGAAAAAAAAAAAAAAAAAAAAAACAGCACACGCAAGACGAAACATCATGCTGTTTTTAAAAACTGTTAAGCTGGTGTTATTATCGGTATCCGGTCCGTTTAGGCAAAAATCAAATCAATGCTGCGTTTTATTTAGTAATATATGATCGTATAACTCCGACTGATCTATAGCAAGATGTTGACACTAGAACAATAACTTTGACGTGGACAAACATAACATGCTACGTGATCGAATCCCTCATGCTGTATTTGATCAGACAGACTGGAGGGTGAGATTCGAACCTCCTGTGATAGAACCGACACCGGCGGCGTAGTGGTTGAGTAAACATTGGATATCTGAACAAAGGAAGAGTCAAATCATGTGAAAGCAGAATCAGGAAGAGTATTTCTATTGGGGAAAATAAACACACTTTGAAGTGTTGCCGTAACTCAGATCTTTTCTAAAGACAGGATGGACGTCTGTGCTGAATGTTATGGCTTTAAAATTGAGACGCAGGTAAACCGAACAAGTTTTTGTTACAAGAAATATTAAATTTTTATAAATTTAATATACGAGTGCTGTATCTAAAGTAATACAAAAGCAAGATGCATAATTATATTTTTTTTAATTAACATTTCAAATTGCACACGTTGATAGGGTAACTCTTCCTCTTTACAAAGACACTACTCAACATATGGAGACCATCGACAGCGTCAAACATGATTCGAGAGTTGGGTTCAACGATGGAGCAAACGCACGGCTTGTGATGGTGATTATGTTGAGTTACTCTACCAACATGGGCAATTTCAACAACCTCCATCAGTTAATAAAACAGTTACGGCCACTTTTGCCTCAGTTTCGATTCAGCCCTCGTACATAAAAAAATTACCAGTCATAAAAAAATTAAAAAATAAATATTTTTTGTTTTGTTTTGTTTCTCGGCTTTTCCCCCAATTGTCTTCCTATTTTACCCCCCACCTCACCCAGGGGCTCACATATTAAAGCTACTACTAATACCAGTTAGGGAGGGACGAATGCTAGAGCTGAGCGCTCGCTGAGAGAGTTCGGCCAATCAGCTCTCTCTAGGCTTACAGCGTCACCCGGGAATCAATTAGCAATCGTTCTAAAACACTGGATTTTTTTTTTAACTGTATATATATAAAAATAAAAATAAAAAACCACGTACATCATTAGGTAATTAAGTAATAACAATCAATCTGTTGTTATTTTAGGACACGGATGTTTCGTCAGAGGTCAGATGTTCTAAGAACAGTATTAAGCGTATATGCAAAACCCATCAAGCACCATGATGAAACTGTCTCTCATGAAGACCACATCTCAATATTAACTGTTTACTGCATATTTTGGATGCCTTCAGCACTGTATTACAATGTATAAAGAAAAAAAGAAAAAAATCAGGAAATACCAGTGAATTAGAAGACGTGTCCAAACTTTTGACTGATACAAAGAGCCATAATTTTTGTAATTTTAATAATGATTCACCGAGTCTTTTTGCACATTTCCTGCACATCTATTACACTAACACTGCTCAGGAGAAAAAAAAAAAAAAAAAAGAAAAAAAAAAAAAAAGCCCTGGCGAGTCCCAAATAGCAGAGACACTGCAACCAGCCAAGCTATGTGACAGTGTTTATCCGAGGTTCCTTCTCAGAATTCCGTCTGGGCATCTGGGTCATTTCAGGGCAGGGACGAGCCGGTTCAGTGCCAAGATCTTTAGTCGCATGGCGCATGTGTAACGAATGAAGAGCGCAAAGGAGAACGATAATCGATTCGGAGCCAACAAGGGCGGCCAAAGTAACTTACGCAAGAGTTGAAAATTCATAATCTGATTGGGTCAGATTAGCAGGAAAATAATTTTAAAAAGAAATAATTATATACAAAGAGTCGGAGAAAACAGTTTATACACACTGCAGGAAAAAACGTGTACAAATATTTTAATGCAAAATTTACTGCTATACGTTATATATTGATATATGAGAATATTGTACTACTAATAATAATATGATAATACTATTAAAATTATATGAATATAATATACATCATGCTATTTTTTTTTCCTGAAGTGTGTATACATTTTTTTGCCCAACTTCAAAGTAGAGAAATGATGAATCCATTAGTTCATCAAGAAAGTAAAAGCTTGAGGATGCATCATTTTTTTCCCCCGTCTTGGTACTATGTTGAAACTTTCAGAGAATGATTCAAGCTGAACTTTCCTAGAGCACGATTGGTCTCTCCTAACCGAGTTTCCTTCTTCTGGAAACACAATCATTAACCCCATTCAAAGTTAAATTCCCTGGAGACTAATCACGCGTCTTATTCCCACTGGCAAACAAATCTATCAGCTGTCTTTGTAGTTTGTCCTCAATTTTTATTTATTTATTTATTTTTTTTTATCCACTGCTAAATACCTCATTTATACACATTTACACTCTCCACCACTCATCACATCAACACTTGTACATGGCACTAAATCAACAATGGAGCCACAGAGCATGAGATGAGATGTTATACACCTTACCTTTAAAATTCTATAAAAAAAATAAATAATAATAAAACAAATGCCTAGATCCTTCCATCCCTGACATAATAAAAACATTACACAACAACGCAGGATATTCATCTCCTCCAATATCTCTTATCCTTTTGGCGCAGCTTGGAAGGCTATTGTTTTCAAATCACTGCGTGGGTGACATGACAAAACCAAACACAGTCACATGGAAGAAATTAAGAGTGGGATCGAGAGGAAAGATAAAGCCAGGATCGGAGCCGGGGCCCAACACGCAGGACTGGTTTCCCAGAAACATTGTAACACAAAGACAGGCCAGATAAGATAGCGGGTGAACGCTAACATTCGGGATGATCTCGACTCCACCGCGGCTTTGAAGAACTACAAACCCAGTCGAGTGAATGGTGTATGGAGGTAATTTGTGGATCTAAAAGTAGGTTTGTGCCTATATGTGGTGTTTTCCTTTTTTTTTTTCAATAAACAAATCACTTCGCTAGTTGTTTTTTACCATTTCTTTAGAAGTAGTGTGTTTCAGTCAAACCGGGACTTTGATTGCGCAGAATAACAGAACACAGTTATGTGTAAAAAAATGAGTAAGAACTAATTTATTTCTCTATTTATCTTGTATAGATATATCCTCCAAAGAACTCCTTTAATAGCACAAACATGAGGAAATGGCCTTGAGCGAGGTCAGGACTGTACGGAGGATGTGGCAATAAATCCCACCAGAGTTCCTGTAACCTCCTTTCAAAAGAAAGAGTCATTAAAGGAGTATGTCTCTGGGGTACCGAAAAAACGCTCTAATTCGATAGTACCCAGGCACAAGAGAAACTAGTTAACATATAAAAGTAAATAAAGGTAGTTATTACAGGTAAAATCCCCTACTTACGAACGAGTTGCCGTTCCCGGAGCGTGTTCGTAAGTCGGATTTGTTCTTAAGTCTGACAAAGTGAGTCTTATATGCCTTAGACACGAATATACAATGTAAAGCATAACAATCTGTCCCCTTTCCTCACATTGCTCTCATGCATCCAAAAACCATAACCACACCTAAGGAAATAAAATCTCAAAGGTGAAATATAACAGTGTTGTCCGGATGCCATTTTGTCTCAGAGCCGTTTTCCACTGTATTAGACTGTGAACAAAACTGTGTTTTGTTGAAGATTTTCCCGAAATTAGGCACAGCTTTACAGGACAGACATTTTCTATCATCGTACTCCCGGACCGATTCATTGAAAGTGCGTGCAAATTTGTTAGACATTTTCTCAAGTACAATACAGAAGGCCAACACTTTGCTTGGGTGACAAATTAAAGCGGGGAAAAAGTTTCTTGGGTATTTCACGTGATTCATGTTGTTTCATGGTTTGACTCAATTTTTCAACATCAAATTAATGGTTTCTTGTCAGTTTATAATATTAATAATAAACAACAACAAGCACCAGCAGCATAAAATCCATGATTCTGTACATACATCTGTATTTACCTATGTATAAAATAGATAAATGTTCCTCTTTCGTAAACTACTTTAATCAAAAGCAAACCAGTTAACCAAAGCATTTTTCCTTCCATGATGTTTCGGGCGGATTGCAGACACGCATTTCAATCTCCAAATGACATGGCTAATAAATACAGGATCCATTTCCATAAACATAAAAAATAAAAAATAAATAAATAACACAAGCTCAAGGCCAAATGCTAATGGAACTACAAAGCACTTGACCCGTATAAAACGATATAACTGAATAATCGTTCATTGTTTAAAATTTTAGGCTGTAAAGCAACACACCATGTGTCCTTTTACAACCTAGAATTTAAATGATGACCGAAAAGAGGCAACGGGACGCTTTATGCGTGCAGGACAATGCTGAGATGTCCTACAGATGTTGTGTTGGCAGACACAGCAGAGGCCAGAGGAGCAGAGAACTGCGTAATAACTACAGCTTTGGTCGCTCTCTCTCTCGCTCTCGTATTCTTCGAGTGCATTAGAGTTAAATAAATCCAGCTGAAGCCTGGCGACTCTGCTTACAACACACTGTGCTGGGGAGAGGCATTGGAAATGCAGGAGGCAAAGCTGGGATGTTTTTCATCATTCCATTGCCGAATCTGTAATTCCAAACATCCTTTCGGAGGACGGTCGTCATGTTTGAACAGTCGGTTTGAAACACTTGGTGCGAATGCGATCATCAGGATTAGCACGAGGGTTATCGTGAGGGTCTTTTTAATAGTTTTGGCGTCTTTCATCATAAACCTATTAGATGTGTTCGTTTGGAAGAGCAGAACGGAAAGAGCGACACTTTTGAAAAATGTGCAGCGGCAAACCTGGTGGAATAACAAGCCATGACTAAAGGGGGACCGGGTGGCGCATAGCTCTGGCAACTCTGTCGCTGCCAAAATGCGACGTTGAAGTGTTGTGGTTGAACTTTGAACCATTCCTCTTGGCAGAAGTTACAAGGGTCTCTGTGATGGGACTCACGATTTCTAAAGCCCCACATAAATCTCCTGTGTAAATTCAGGATTTGAGTCATGATTGGCAAAAAAAACTCCAAATGGTCTCATTGGGACTTTTTGGCTTCATGCTTGGGGTTCTGGTCTTGATGAGACCTCCGAGACCTTCGCGAATACGTTCTTTGACGTTGGTTCCTTTGGTAGTTGTCCAACATTGTTTGCAGAGTAGCAGCTCCATGTCATAAAGCTCACATCTTTATACTTCTCTGTAGGTATCATGGTGTTCCTGGGGTCACTTTCCTTCTCAAATAAAACAAGCTGCATTTCCGTCTGCCCAGACAATTATCATATTAGACAATTATATATTATAATAAATAGTCATCCTATTTCTGGAGTTACTGCTCCTCTTCTCAGAGAGCATGCTGCATGCCACACCTAACTGTCCAGGGACAATTAGCATTGTATATTATTGAACTTGTTGTACAGACTGGAATGTTTAAAGACTTTTGTAGTTTTTTTCCATTCAAACGGTTAATAATTTTAAAAGACCGTCCCTGAAAACTTTAGCCTAGAAGTTCCTTCACTTTTCAACACACGACAAGATCTTAAATAATGAATGAAACCTGCTTATTGCAGCATTTCTACTCAAAAGCCTTCTATTTATTTATATATACCTTTATATATATTTTATGAGGCGGTGGACAAACCAGGACTCTTGATTGTCCAAAATCGCTTTTTTTCTTGATTGTTTTTTAATCATTTCTTAAACTATCCTTTTTTTTTTTTTTTTTAAAGATTTTATTATAATCCTTAACGAAAAAATATTTGCTCCTACACACAGGATGCTATGCCGTTTAAAGTGCACCACCTGCAGGACTTTAGAGGAACTGCAGGTTTTTAACCACTTGCAAACTTTTATAATTATATAATATATAATAATAAAATTAAAACGCCACACAAAAAGATCGCAATATATAACCATCTCTAATAAATATGAATTAATTTTTTTTATAATTTAGTACAAGTATTCTTTCTGATTCATTGGACTTTTTGGATTTTTTATTTATTTTTTAAATGGTTAAAAATGTGCAGTTCCTCTATGTTCCTGCAGGTGGTGCGCTCTAAACGGCACAGCATCCGGTGTGTAGAAGCAAATATCGTTTAAAATTGTAAGAAAATCTGAAGAAAAAAAAATGCTCGCATCGGGACATCATGATGCTTATAGAATATATATACAAGTCGAATTGTCGGCATTGAAGTATCGTGATAATATCTTATCAGAATAGTCCTGGTTTGACTTGAACACCCATTGGGTTAGGGTTAGGTATTGTCTGAATATTTTTCCCCTCATCAAAAGACATTGTTTGTAAAAAAAAAAAAAAAATCTCATTAACCCTGGAGAAATATTCATCATCTGTATAAAAGTATGAAAACAAAGCAAACAAACAAAAAAAATGCCCACATGTGTACTTCATGGAGATGTTAATATACAACAACCCTTCTGGACAAGCCAGCATCAAAGACAGAGAGATAGAACAACAAAGCGAGAGATAGCAATAAAAAAAGAGCAACAGAGAGCGAGAGCAAGAGAGAGAGCAAGAGAGAGACACACACACTTGAGAGGAATGCACAGGAGGTCACATTCCTGACTCCACTGCTGTGGCTTGCCCCATGTTCAACTCTGCCTTCAAAACAGGCTGTATTATTTGAGCTCTGCAGCTCTACACACACACACACACACACACACACACACACACACACACACACACACACACACACACACACACGTCAATCCCTCTCACTGGCCCTAAAAACACCAGAATGTCTCTGTTAAACAGGGTCAGTAAGACATTCCAAAGTTTGTCATCACTGCGGTTGATGTGTATTATTTTCTCAAACCATAGATATCAGGTTTTAATGGAAACCCCAGTGAACCCTTTCTTAGGTTCACATCAGGTTAAAAAAATATTTCCAGGAACATACTACAGTTTTAAAGTCGTTGTTTGCTCTGGTCTTGTTTTCATTCCTTTAGATGATCCAGGACAGTAAACGCTTCACTGTTTAACTCCTTTAAAATAAAAGTGTATGTGATTTTAAAGGTCCCATATTTCTTTATCAAGAAGGTCAAGTCTTAGAACCTTTTGTCTGGTACCTCTGAAATACCCCTCAGATAATGCATTTTGTTTTTGTTTTTTACCGCTTCAGAAATGTACCAATTCAGTGTCTGTGTGTAAATGAGCTACTGCTGAGTCAGAGAAAAGCAAAGTGGAGCAACAAGCCAGGGATGCGAGTTCTCCTTCTGTGAGGTCACAAAAGGGGGGGGGGGGGGGGTGATCTAATTACCTTGTTCAGGTCCTAGCTGACATACAACAGTGGAAAAAGCATGTAAGTATCTTTTTTTTGTTGTTGTTTTTGTTTGCACACAGTAGACCCATCTCAATGTTTTAAAAATTACTAAAAAAGGATTTAAAAAAAACTTTTCTTAAACTACTGCATCTGTAGCATGTGTAAGATTATCTTCAGAAAATTATTATTATTTTTAAAATAAATAAATAAAAGTCATTGGGTAACCATCAATAAATATTAGGGAAGGAATATTTGCTCCTACACACAGGATGCTGTGCTGTTTAAAGCGCACCACCTGCAGGACTATAGAGGAACTGCAACTTTTTTTAACCACTTGCTTTTTTTTAATAAAGTTAAATATATACAATCACCTTCTATACATATTGTGATAGATAACTAAATTGACCCTCCCACCACCACCACCACTACCATCGCTAATAAATATGTATTAAAATTTTTATAATTTAGTATAGTTATGCTTTCTGGGACAATTTTTTTGTTGTTACTTAACAATCCTTGCCCCGTCCCGACACATGCAGATAAAAAGATCTACCCACCCTCTTTCACATACATGAGCTCACAGATGTGTAAGACTGGCTAGCATCACTGTGACTAACAGGAAAAATGTAAGAGCACGCCATCCCTCCCATTAATTTTGACTCATTAGCTCCACAATTGCATCATGAGAAGTTACACTTGTCATCTTCCAATGGAGGCATAAACCCTTTCTTGTTGCACAGTTGACGTGGAACTACTTAACAAATGGAAAATTATTTATGATAAAGAGTTAAAAATAAATAATTATATAAATAAAAATCCAAGAACCATTTCCTTTTCACTCCAAAGTTGGAGTTTAGAGAAATGTTAAGTTCTTGCATATTTTTTCCTACACATATAGCTAATAAAATAATATCAAGGGATTAGGTTTGAATTCATTAGAGTATAACTTTAAAGGAATGATGGCAATAATGGTCTCAATTATAAAACAATAGGGATGCAAATCACCAGGGAGTATCTGATGCAATACCATCACGATACCCAGATGATGTGATAATATCCCAAATAAATCTATATATTTTTCAGATTTTGTCACAATTCCAAATAAACTACTAATAACTAACTCGATTCTGCTGTAAATGATGCTGAGCCGCCTGCATATGATGAATAGATGAGAGAACACCACCTGTAGGATCATACAGGAACTGCAACATTTTATCACCTTAAAAAAAAAAAACAGATATGTATATTAAAAATGTATTGCCACACAATTCCTTTTCATCTCTGGATCTCATCTCACAATTCCCTTTCATCTCAAGAAAGCAAGATTAGGTTAAGTAAGGGACCCAAGGCTCAAGTTTGTGGTCACGTAGGTGTAGCGTTCATGCAGGGCATAAACTGACTTTTTTGTTTGTTTGTTTAATAAAACGCTTTTTTTTTTTTTTTTTAAAGTTTAAGGTACCAGTTTTTGTTATTCTTAGTTTGGTTTGTGAACAAATGTCACCAGAGACACAAACCATCTCAAACACTGAAGTTCATTTTAGTTAACACTGACTTCATAAAGCATTTTCATCAGAAAAACTTGTTTTGAGAATTATACCAGATCTACAGGAGTTCCACAAAAAGCAAAAAATAAATAAATAAAACTGATTGCAAGTGAGCAGGTTTCATTTCATCTTACCACTCCTCTGTGAGAAACACACACACAATCTACAAATCAGGAATCTACAAACGACACAAGTCTTCTGTGGCTCAACAGCTGGTCGCAAATTACCAGGCCGAGGCGCCTGCATCGCAATCCCTTTAGCTGAACACAAACCCGTGTCTTTGAGACCCATATGAATCGTGGTGTGAGAGCTTTTGGCCGTGCAGATTCCACGAGTTGCAGTCAAGAAGGAGAAAATAAAATGAGTGAGTGGAGAAAATAAAAAACCCACACAACACGACATGGTCCACTCTGCCACAGTGCATACATGATCAGAACAGCTGTTGGCCGGGAGAGAAATCCGGGTATGAACATGACACGAAGCCATACAACAAACCAGCCAAACATAAAAATAAATAAATAATTAAAAATAACAGACAATGGTATAAAACTGAATATTAAATACTGCAAAATAGGGGTGTGCTCAAAATATCGATTCTTAGATACATAACGATATAATAAAAAAAGATACAGTATCGACATTCTAGCCCTTAGTATCAATACTCCACCTAGCCATTAGGGGGCGCAGCGGCGCCCACGAGTTAAAAAAAAACTCATGGAAAATGTCGAGGATTTTAGAAGCTTCTAGGTTCTAGAAGATTTTAGCATTACCAAGAGTATCCTCAAGTTATTGTTTTGTTGCTGCAGTGATCTTTGTGGACAAACCTGGTTTAGCCTTAAGATTTTAAAAATCCGTCCTGTTATGAGGTAGATTTGCTGTTGTGCCAAATGTTCAAGCAAGATGTAGCATTTAAGTGATTTCATAGTGAAATATGTTATGGCAGTACATGGTGTCACAAAAAAGAATTATAAAAAGAGATTTAATAACAAGTTAAGAATAAGAAAAAGATGATTTTGTGCTTGTGTGAGCTCAGACTGTACCCTTGGAAAGTTAAATGTTAACTTGTGGTAATTTCCAGATTACAATTTGTGTATAATTAATCAAAGCACTCAAAGCTGCAAATATTTAAGCAAAACGCACTTTGTTATAATGCACTTTTGTCTTCAATACATTGAAGAAAAATGCAGAGTTCTGTTTGTTGAGTAAATGTGTTCAGCAATAACTAATTGGCTCTGGCCCATGTATTGTTATTGAATCGTATCGAATCGTGTCAGATTGTATCAAATCGTATCGAGACAGCTCTGTATCGAATCGTGACCTGCGTATCGAGGTATGTATCGTATCGCCAGGTTCTCCAAGGTATACAGCCCTACTGCAAAATATAAATGACTATTAGTGAGTACAGACTGAGGGTTATCACTTTGACCCCGTCTTCAATCCATACTTTATGTACTATCTTGATATCAAATAAACACTGGATAAAAGTAAATAAATTCAAACAGCAATTAATAAATCCGGCATTCTTACGAGACCCCCTGGTGTGCCTGGACTGGACTCTGGAGTGACCGCTTCTATCGCTCAGACCAACAAACAAGCCTGCAGGTCATCACTTGATAGCTGTACTATATTTTAGTTTTATTGTTGCACTGTGCATATTTTACTCGAGGCGACACCGACAATGATCACAAACCATTTTATCTTTCACGTGAGATGATTTCCACTGGAGAAAACTTTTCCAAGCACACTTTTTTAAAAATATTCTTTACACACATGGTTTTGTATGTAAACAATGAAAAAACAAGGATTAAAAGCATCATCATGTCATTTTTTTTTTTTTATCTTACAGTTCGTCTCAGAGTTCTCAGACGTTTTGAAGTTAAGGCTCGGTATACTGTGGTGTATATTGGCATTCCACCAGGGTGATAACTATCTCGTTTTCATGCCATTTCGCTCTCGGGAATTAGCACCGGTTCCATCAAAGTCATTCAAATACATCATCTCGCTGCCCAGCCCTACTATGTACTAATCACATGTACAGTAGTGAATAGGGAGTAATTTGGCCTCAGGCTTTAATAGTCACAGTCATTTCCTTATTCTTTATGAATAATTATAAAAGGTATATAGATCATGAATTTTTTTTAATGCGCCAAGTATATAAAATTGCTGAGAAAACACAGATCGATCAGCCAAAACATTAAAATCACCTGAGTAATATTATGTAGACCTAAACTGCCCCACGTTGTGTCACCAAAACAGCTCTTACCTGCCAACCCTGTTTTACACGAACAGCAGATCATTTAAGTCCTGGAAACCGTAAGGCGCAGCCTCCAGAAAAAACATACGATCAGAATGAGATCTGGTCAAACTCTTTATCGCGTTCCTCGAACCAACCATGAACGATCTCTGCAGCAGGATTGGGTCAAATTTTATTACACAAAGATAACCAGCGTAAATAACAAAATACAGTGGAACCTTGGATTACGAACATAATTCGCTCTGGAAGCGAGCTCGCATATCAAAACACTCGTAAACTAAATATAATTTCGCATAAGAAATAATGGAAACTCAAATTACTCGTTCCACAGCCCAAAAAAATAAATACATAAAAATAATTCATACAATATATAAAGTAAAAAAAAATAAAATGAATTAACCTGGACTTTACTTAAAAAAAAGTAAAAATAAATCCCGACAGATAAGTGTTTCCGTTTGTGCGCGCAGGCGCTGTGTGTGTACTAACTAACTCACAGAGGTCTTGGAGAAAAAGACACTAATGCACCATTAACAGAGAATTATGACTGTATAGAAACATAATTATTACTAACCCTGCGTTCAGACCGAACGCGGCGAGAGCGTCAAAGCGGCCGTAAGTCATTCATTTTCAATGAGAGCCGGCAGCAAGGAGCGGGAAAGAGCAACGCGGCGAGGGCGGCAAGAGCGGCGAAGAAAGTTGAAATCAGTTCAACTTTAGGGTAATGAGCTATGACGCGGTTGAGCGGCAACCAATTAAAAGTAGAGGTCCTCTGCTTGTGAGGATTCCGAGGAACGCAGTTCTGTAACTTTTGTTCCGGCTACATTAGTTCCTAAGCAAAATTGAGGTTAGCGGGTGTTTATTAATTATTAATGTTATTTTAATTAAAGACAAAGTCTAGTAAGTGATTCTAATGTTATAATAATAAGAAATATAATACAATAATTCACAATGAACAGAAGCCACACCATACGAATGGCTTATAATTTGTTTATTTCTACAATACAGTTCTTCCTATCAATCAATTTCTTGTTTTCTTCCACATTTTGGTCAGTCTCCACAAGATCAACAAGCTTGGTTGCTTTGCGGTCCCTTTAAACACAAGAAAGGCATTCAGTCTACATCAGAGCGAAGAGCGGCGACTGGCGTCTGCGGCAGGGTGAACGCAGGGTAATAATTATTCGATTAGTCGACTAATCGTTTCAATAGTCAGTGACTAGTCGACTATTAGAATAGTTGTTAGTTGCAGCCCTAATAAATATCCAAATGCTGTGTAAATCACATTGTTATTGATTTAAACATAACGTCTCGTATGAAACGCTAATCTTTTTTGTTTTTTGCTGCAGATCAATCACCCACTTCATGGTCCAGAACAGTAGGTGGCAGTACTGCACAGACCACCAATAAATTCAAGGATGGAAAATGCAGATTTACGCGGTTCGGAAACAAATCCGAAACAGAAACTGATCGATCGACTCTGTTAACAAAATCGGCCAACAAAACATCTGTTTCAAATCACACAGCTTTAGCATCCATAAGATAACTACACTTCGGTTTTTCGAAAAAATCTGCATTTTGTGTATTTGTTTAAAATTTTACCTGATAACTACTAGGGATGGGAATCACAAGAGACCACTCGATACGATATCATCAGGATACCCAGGTACCGATTCAATTTGAATTGCAAAAATCGTAATTTATTTTTTCCACAGTTTCGTTACAATTCTAAACAAACCCGAAAGATAATTTGCTCCTACACACACAGGACACTGGACTGCATGTCAATGTGTGAACACTTTAGAGAGCCAGTGCTTAGTTTTTTGTAAACTTATAGTGTTAATCTGTTTTGTCTTAGCTAGTCAGCTTATTAAGTGTAGCTAGTTAGTTTGTGTTAATTTATGTTGTTTGTATGTAGCACCTTGGTTCAGGAGGAACGCTGTTTCATTTCACTGTGTACTGAATTGTATGTAGTTAAAATGACAATAAAAGCCTACTTGACTTGCGACTTGACCACCTGTAGGATTATAAAGGAACTGCAACAAATGATCACCTCATATGCATATAATTATTAATTAAGAATTCTATTTTGGCACGAGTGTTTTGTTAGATACCAATTTTATTTTTAGTTTTTTTATTCGCCGGGACAAATTTTTCTTTTTTTACTATACAAATACTATATATAAATTTTTTTACACTACAGTTTACACGACTGACGATTTGTAATTAAACCTACCTGTCTACTGTCTGTTATGTTACTATCCGTGCTACTAGACGTTTAAAATTCCTTCGGGATCAATGAAGTCTCTATCTATCTATAGTGCAGCGTCATTTAAAAAAGCTAATTAACCTGGTGCATTTTTTTTCATTTTTTTTTACTTGAAATATTTGTTATAGCTGATACAAATTAAATGTTTAGGTAAAAGTTTAATTATGATGTTCGATTAATTCAAAAAAAAAATTCTAAAAGAGAATAATATATTTCTACACAATTACAAATAACAATTCACACAAATGCAACTATTTTTCATAAAAGCTTCCGAAGTGTTTACACACAAGCAGGTAATCTTACTGTACAGCTTTGACTTGTAAATGAAGCTTTCTGCATACTAGTGTTTCGGTGAACACAGCGGCGCAGTCGGACAGGTCCTTGCTTGTCTCGCTGCAGAATGTGTGGCGTTCTAACCTGCTTGGTGAGAGACAGCTCCCGCCAGGAGAAGCCTCTATAACACCACTTCAGCGAATGCTGAAACAGCCCTGTCTTTACACAAGCGCTCGGATCTCCAAACAAAAGAGCTGAAACGATTCAGAAACGGCTCTGAAAGACAGCCCGAATAACCCCGTTGACCCTCCTGCCTACTTTACAAGACCGGCCGCTCGGTCTCGGCTTACTGGCAGCTGGCAGGAGGGTTTTATTATTTTTTTTGTGTGTGTTTGCCAACCAGCCTGCGAGTTGTCAGCCTCGGGTTGCGCAAGAGCGGATCCGCAGATCTGACATCTTTCTGCCTGCCGTGACAATGAGCGTGTTATGGGAAGGAACTGCTGAGGACAGCCGCGCTCGGCGTATGTCCTGAACAAAACAGAGGTGTCAGCACTGACCCTGTTATCAACCGCGCGTCATAGAAAACTGAGGATGGACAGCTGAGGGCAGGATGTAAAGACAGTCCGGGGCAAGAGTCTGAGCTCTTCAGTGATCGGGTCGCACTGTTTATCCTCAGTGACATAAATGCCATCGGTATGTTTAGCTTAATCACAGAGGTTTCCTTTCCCCCATCCTCACCAAACCACAGTTTTCTAACATTTACTCCATTACATATAAAGAATTCTCAAACATGATAGGTCAGATAGCATTGATTACATCTCTGTCAACTGTGATTCAAAAGCTTGATTAATATTATTGTGTCATTCTATAGTTACATACAGAGTAAATATAGTATGTAAACGCTAATAAAAATGCACAAACAATGGTAGATTCGTTTTTTAAGCGAAAAAATAGTGGAACAATAGTGATTTACCTTTATTCATTTTTAATTAGTTTAAAAAGGAGCCTCCAGTATCTGTGCTTTGTGTTATTTTCCATATTGTGTAATTTCAATAAAACAAGCTGTATTTTTTTTTGTGAAACATGATGCAAGAGTGATGCTTTAAGCCCTGACTTCCTATTCCCCTGTCCAAAAACATGCCAAAAAGGAACCAGAAATCAGGAACCGAAACTTCAACTTCCTTACCGTGAACGGCAAACACATTGCAGGGTTGAGTTCCATGGCGCGATGAGTCCCTCTTCCCTCCGCTCTTCATGAAGTTCAGAGCAGGCAGACTCGGCCTCCGTTGGTCACCAACAAACTTCCCTGGCTGCTGCCCCATAAGGGCAGGGTGCCAGGCCGGAGCCCGGAATCACAACCGATCACGGCTACGTTCACGGGAGCTTTTTGACGGAAACAGACTCGTGTGCACGAAGGTACACGCTCCCTCGGTCAGCGTGCCCTCGAAATCCAAAATCCCAAACCGTGACGCTTTCCCCTGTCCACCAAACCTGACCCAGATCTCCGCCGGTTTCGTTATGCGTGTCATGAATCGAGTAGCCGCTGAGAGGCGCCAATTTCTTACAAGTTACCACAAAAGTAGATGGAATACGGACGCAAATCTACATTCTGCGATAAGAAACGATAATCTCTGCATTTTTAAAACCGATTAAAAAGAGCGCAATGTAACTAAAGCATTCACGTGCCTAGAAATGTCTGAGGCACATATGAGGACCTGACGGAGAACCATTATTAGTAGTATTATTACTATTATTATTAGTGTCAAAATGGCTTAAATATTTATCCTGAGAACGTATACAGTTAATAATAAAGAATTTTAAGGCGATGATTTGGATAGTGTAAGTACCAAATGTACTGAAAAATTGCATATATGTAAAAAAAATAATAATAATAATAATCAATAGACAGAGTATATCTTTTCACTGGCATTTAAACATTAAAAATAAATACATGATCATAAGAGTGATGATTAAAAAAATATTAAGGGAATGTGATCAGTTTACACTTAATATTAGTGCATGTCATAGTGTTGTTATTGTTGCAGTTACTCTGAAATATCTGTGCAAGCTGTAAATCCATATTTCACACACCATTCCTGTTGTAGCATTAAAGCCCTGCTGATGTACAGTGTAACAGAACCTGGCAACACATCAGTACTCACCTAGAAACTGTTTATTGTTAAAGGGCTTTGCTTTAGCATCGCCTAGCTAACAGGTCTGCGCTGAGCTCGAGCTTCACCCGCTAGTCAACAACAGGTTAACTCAAGCTGGCAACTTTTCCAAACAACTCGTGAGCACTAAGCCGTGAAAAAGCCATCGCGTGAACTCATCCCGAACTCGTTCCCCCCGCGCGCGCACACTTCTCGTGCTGCCAGACTCCGCTCCTGGACTTCCGTGTGCAGAGGCTCCCCGCCGCTCTCGCGCTCTCTCTCTCTCTCTCTCTATCTCGCTCGCGCTCTCCCTCACGGGCTCCAGATAACGTTACACCCGGACCTCAGGCACTTCAGCTCCGACACTCACCCTGACTTTGTCCGCGCTGGTCCGAGCGCTGTCAGGCTGTTCCTGTAAAATAAACCCCTATCCGCGACAGTCGGTTACACGCCCCCCGGGTACGGACACCCCCTGACGGCTTTCGGTATCTCTGAGTGTGGAAAGAAGTTTTAAGGAGTATAAATGTCTATCGAGTAGTTGTCGACGCAGGGGCCGCCATATTTCCATACGCAAGGTGGGCGGGGTCATGAGTAGGATTGCGTCTGACGTCATGACGTCTGTTACTTCCGCCAACAAAACTTTCTTCTCTTTCTGGTTTTCTTCTTTTTTTTCCCCCCCCATTTCCGTATTTTATGGAATACGTTGAATATACGTATGATTTTTCCGAAGTAGTAATTGTTCGCAGAAATCCCTAGAAAAATCTCCTCCGCAATTTTTTCATGCTTTTTTCCACGACAATATATAATTTTTCATGCGTTGTAACGCTAAACTATTAAGAACAATAAAATTGACTGATTTTGTAACATGAATATTATCGTAAAGTTCCATTAAAAATATATAATACTGTATAATTTCTTTTGTACTGTAAAGGGAACACAAAGCAACCATAGAGGAAAACATTGAGGCTTGTGATGGTGAATTATTCCTGTCTTTACCCTACAGTACTTATATACGCAAATATCCATCCATCTAGAAACTTCTGTAATCCAACTAGGAACCGTGGAGGCCAATGGTGACCACTGTATTTTATTCCCATGTTTCAGGATCTCCAGTCAACACTCACACGCTCATTCACACACTACAAGCTATTTGGTCATGTTAGCTAGTTAGCCTAATCTGCATGTCTTTGGACTGTGGGAGGAAACCAGTGTACCCAGAGGAAACCCACAAGGCATGGGGACAACATGCAAACTCCACGCACACAGACCCGAGGCGGGAATCGAACCCAGAGGTGCAAGGCTACAGTGCAAACCAGTTTCTTTAAACCAAAAATCTTTAATCAATCTTTAGTGAATCTTCATGTGTACGCTGCTGGAGTGCAAATGAATGTGAAAGAACTCTCACTTCACCTCAGACTGCTGCTGCGGGTATTTGCTGTGTTTTCTCTCATAGTGACGCTTCACATTACTGCTTTTATTAGAAGCAGTTTTATAACATATGAGATAAACTGGTTTTAAATGTCCCGCACGAAGAATGAACATACATGGATCTGTCCATTCACCTTTGAAGGTTCAGTTTTCATAATCTATGTTCCTTTTCTTGGAGTTCCATTCTGTGTCACACTTTTTTTTCACACTCTGTCCATATATGATAAACTATCGTAATGATTGGCCTTACGCCCACCTGTAAGGGGAAAAAATGCTAAATCACTGCTATATTAATCTAAAATTATATAAAATTACTGCTATATTTATCAGAAAAACTTCAGGATCCAGATAAAATGGTCACTCGGTCCGGATCCAGACTGCGGTCTGCCATTTAGTGACCAGAAAAATGTACTGAATGATCAGGGTATACCATCTGTGGAGCTTTTCTTCCCTGATGGAACAGGTGTAGTCAAGGACTCAAATTATGAAAGAATCATTTTTACACATGGACCAGCCACCACATTGCGTGCTATAATCAAAGCTAAAGGTGATGGAATTGAATATTAGAGTCTATATGAATCCTGGGTCGGGGGTTTGCATGTTCTTCCTGTGTGGTTGATGGCTTTCTTCCGGGTACTCCGGTTTCCAGCTACAGTCCAAGCACATGCAGATTAGGCTAATTGTTTTTTCCCAGATTCCCTGGAGTGAGTGTATATGCTTGTGTGCCCTTTAACAGACTGGCGAGGATTTATCCCACCCCAGGGATAGACTTCAGGCCTCCAGCGATATAGAGGGTGAGTGAGTGAGTGAGTGTTTGTTTTGTTCAAGCCCGGACCCTGGAGGTGCAAGGCAACGGTGCTAACCACTACGCCACTGTACAACATATTCTAGTACATTTTATTTCATATATACCCACAGAGAGCCTTATTTCAACCAATTATTGATAATTTTCCTTCATTAAAAAATGCCACAGTTTTATTGATGTCCTGTCTGACTAAGAACTAGGTGATACTCTAACGTTGCACTACTATAACTACTATAACATTGTATATTATATAAAAATAAAAACATTTTACACTTAATTAACCAAAGAATTATTGTTTAAAATAATTGTTTAAAGCATTAATGTTTGAATGGTGAGTTATTTTGTGCAAAACACGAAATAATCAAACAAATCCACATATAATCAATAATTTTACTCTATCTGTAAAAAGCTACAACCTGAGTTATATGATTTGTTACCACTAGAGGGCAGTCGTACAATCGAACACAAGGAAACACTGCCCCCTTGCGGCAGCATGCAGTTCTTACGTCTTAACCTATACCTATAATTCAAATAAATATGGCTGTATAAATATAACTATAAAGATCCTATAATTAATCTGATATTCTGTTTTTTACACAATCCTCTGCAGAACCAAGAGGAACCCCACTAAGCACGAGTAGAACATGCAAACTCCATGCGCACAGACCCGACCTGGGACTTGAACACGGAACCTGGAGGTGTAAGGCCAGACCACTATAATGTTAGAAATTGCCATCCTGTAAATTATTATTTAAAATAATAATTATTATTATATTTTATATAATTATTATTTAAATAAATACATAAATACATAATATACTGGATATATATACAGGTATATGTCATGTCATAATTTGAGCTAAATTCCACATCCGTTGATGATAAATATATTTATTCTATACATTTCATATTTTTCATATTTTACCTATTAACGGGAAAGCATGTTATAATATCACATAAACATTATGTGCATCCTGTGCCGCACCTAGCTTGAAAATTGTCCTAATGTTGCCAGATTGACCACTTTTGTCATGTCTGCTTTTACAATTGGTGTTTCTTGGTTTCAAAATAATGAACAAAATCCAGGGAGTTAGAATTCAAAAGTCTAAACACACAAACAAACAAAAAAAAGCGTACATGACGACAGCTTATAAAAATGTTCCCCCTCCCCCACTCCTTCTCTAAACCACTAGGTCACAGGAAGCCTGGAACCCTTTCCCCAGGGCCTCAGGGAATTAGGTGGGGTACCCCTGCACACACTACTACTACTAAACTGGACACACCAATTAGCCTAATCTGCACATCTTTGGACTGTAAGAGGAAACCAATAATCATTGATCATTTCCGGAGGAAACGGACCAAACACATGGACGCAGACCCGAGGTGGGAATCGAACCCTCAACCCTGGAGGTGCAAGGTCACTGTGCAATAGACTACCACAGCACCGTGCTACCAAGTGATCTCTGTTAGAGTTTACAGAGTCTTTATGATAATAATTAAATGATTTGTGCATTCATGGCTCACAGCTCAGCCTAAAACATTTTTTATTTAGAGAATACGAAAGCTTGTGGACAGACGGACAACTAGTGGTATAGTATTGTACTGCAGTTTTTACAAATAGGATATGGTTATCACTTTACTACCTGATAGAATATCAATAATATTATTAATATTATTGTTTTTTTGTTTTTTACTTCAGTACATTTTATCTGATCTCTATCTACTATAGAGGTATTCATGTCATGGTGTGGAGAATCTCAGACAAAAAATATGACAAGACCATATTGAGAAAAGAATGAAACATTTTATTCCATCAATCAACATTTACACATAAACATATACATACAAATACATACAAAAAAATATTTCTATATTGTACTCATGAATTCGTCGAATGTATCAGCAGACAAAGCTTTTTTGTTTATATATAAACAAATATACTGTATATACTTGAATATACTTTTCAGAGATGAGAATCCTTTTTGATAAGGTAGCCGAGTCAGTAAACGGTCACTGCAAAATTACTGTATTAGTATCTAGTAGGTCTTTCTAAGATATGAAAATTATTGTACTTTTTTTTTCTCCAAAATTTAATCCTAAATTATCTAAATATTCATTTTAAATGTTACAAACTTGGATGAGAAATTACTATTTTGAGTTAAAACAAAAAAAATGTACTAGTGTATCTTCTGAGTATTGATATTATATATTTTTGGTCACATCGCCCCACGCTTACTGTTTTGCTCAACTGCTGGAAATTTTGAGATAAAATCCTACAAAAGCAGATTTGCTACTATGTACAGTCGTTCTGCCAGTTTAAACATCATTTAGTCATGTATTTGAAATGTGCCCTTAAACAAGTTGTAAGTAAACAGCTTTTCAGGTCTCTTCTCTTCTCATGAAATATGCTCCAGCTATGTTTCGTGAGATCCGTTACAGATGCTGTATTAGTTAAAATCTCTATCTTAGAGATGTTACATAGAACGAATTGAACAGGAAAGGATCACAAAGGGGAAGCAAGAATACAGTACATATTTCTTTACAGGTTAGAATCAGTGTGTTACTGGTGACTTGATGTTGTCCCTGAGTCTTTATTTAAATCAGATAGAAGATAAAGCATGTCTGGTTCTTGTTCTTTTGTGAGGACCCGTATTCTCATCTTCATGTTGCTGACTGAGCACTTCAACCCTCTTGGTCAAGAAGTCGTTGCCTGGTCTCCATCACGATTTCCTCCATGACCTCTGGTTTCAGGATGTCTTTGACCTTTTAAAGGAGAGTCATTTTATGAATCTGTTAAACAGACTAAGGTAGACACAGAATCAAATAAGCTTAAGCTCCTATCGTCCGTCCGGCTTTGTTATTTATTAACGAACGGCTCATACAAACCAATGAGCATCATTGTTTAAATTAGGAACTAGCAGTGTACCATGCAGTATGATTAGTACAGGTAGTCCCTTTTTTTTTTTTTTTTTTTCCCAGATTTTCTCCCTAATTTATTCGTGTCCAATTCCTCTAGGGGGCTCCCACATTAAGCTACTACTACCACTCAGCCGGGAGGGCCGAAGACCATCACGTGTTTCCTCCGAACCACGTGACGCCAGCCGACCGCATCTTTTCGAACTGCTCGCTCGCGCACCGTTGGGGGCGGCGTAACACACTCGGAGGACAGCGCTATCCACTCC
>JAAGKR010003580.1:30355-72543 GCA_011419295.1 Clarias macrocephalus
TCATGAAATATGCTCCAGCTATGTTTCGTGAGATCCGTTACAGATGCTGTATTAGTTAAAATCTCTATCTTAGAGATGTTACATAGAACGAATTGAACCAGGAAAGGATCAAAAAGGGGAAGCAAGAATACAGTACATATTTCTTTACAGGTTAGAATCAGTGTGTTACTGGTGACTTGATGTTGTCCCTGAGTCTTTATTTAAATCAGATAGAAGATAAAGCATGTCTGGTTCTTGTTCTTTTGTGAGGACCCGTATTCTCATCTTCATGTTGCTGACTGAGCACTTCAACCCTCTTGGTCAAGAAGTCGTTGCCTGGTCTCCATCACGATTTCCTCCATGACCTCTGGTTTCAGGATGTCTTTGACCTTTTAAAGGAGAGTCATTTTATGAATCTGTTAAACAGACTAAGGTAGACACAGAATCAAATAAGCTTAAGCTCCTATCGTCCGTCCGGCTTTGTTATTTATTAACGAACGGCTCATACAAACCAATGAGCATCATTGTTTAAATTAGGAACTAGCAGTGTACCATGCAGTATGATTAGTACAGGTAGTCCCCGACTTACAAACGACTTACTAAGCCGCCATAATACAAGCCTTCGACATGAATATACAAAGTAAAGCATACCAATCCACTTGAATAAATCTGATCCCTTTCACCACACTGCCATCATGTGGCCAAAAACCATAATTGCACCTAAGGAAATGAATCCCACACAAATCTTTTTTTTTTTTTGGATTTTTCCCAGATTTTCTCCCTAATTTATTCGTGTCCAATTCCTCCCCGTCACTAGGGGGCTCCCACATTAAGGCTACTACTACCACTCAGCCAGGAGGGCCGAAGACCATCACGTGTTTCCTCCGAACCACGTGACGCCAGCCGACCGCATCTTTTCGAACTGCTCGCTCGCGCACCGTTGGGGGCGGCGTAAAACACTCGGAGGACAGCGCTATCCGCTCCTTCTGCTGCGCGAGCTCACAGCCGCCCCTAACTGGCTGTAGAGCCGTGATTAATGTGGGAGCACTAAGTACCTCTCATCCCTCCCCTCTGAGAGAGCTCGGCCAATCAGCTCCCTCTAGACCTCCGGCTGCGAGAGGTTACAGCACCACCCGGGATTCGAACTAGCGATCTCCGGATGATAGGGTGAGCGCTTTTACCACTGCGCCACTCGGAGGCCCGAATCCCACACAAATCTAAGTGTTGTCTCTGCGCATTTAAATCGTGAGGGGAATCACGGACGCCAATTCATCTCAGTGCAGTTTTCCACTGTATTGGACTGTAAACTCTTTTGTTGAGGATTTTCTGGACAATTTGTATTATTCACCATCACGACAGCTTTCACTTACACACTGAAAATATTGTATTTAACTGTAAATATTGGTGTCTGGTACACTGCAGCGTCTATTTTTTGTACAATACCCATAAGCTACTTCCGCGATTGGACCTGAAGTAGAACCATGGTCCGTCTGGGGTAACTCGAGTGTTCTGAAGGCGGGGACTACAATAAATTTAAGTTGAGGTTCAGGTATAGTTTTAAATTCATACCCCCTACAGGATGACATGATCTGAATCTGTTTAGTGCTTAGGATATATGTCTCCGAGTCTGTATTTAACCCTAAGGTGGGCACGTCCTAATATACAGGGGTGTTCAAATCAAAACCAGGACTTGTGATGAAATCTCTCATGGATGAAGGCTTAAAATCAATTGGCATCTAAGGAAGATTTCAAGAATGGTACGGTGATGAGACTCTTAGCCGCGGTTAAACAATTGGATAGTACAAGTGATTTAAAGGAGAATGCCGATCCAGGTCGAGGCTCGAAGCCCACTATAGCATTCAGAGCCTGATACTGCTCAAGGGCCCAACAGTGGAGTCAGAGAAGTTAATTTAGAGTTACCAGCCTCAGAAATCACAGATTAACAAACAGCACCTCAGATTAGAGCCGTTATGAAGACTTTACAGAGCATAAGTAGTAGACACATCTCAATATCAACTGTTCAAAGGAAATTATTGTATATTTTGGACGCCGTCAGCGTTGTTTTACAGTGCAGAAAGAAATAAAATCAGGAAAGACCTGCAATGTGGATTAATCAAACTACTGATCATGATAAAGAACATTAGTGTCATGTTGCTCAGCCCTATAGTTACCTGGTGTGTCAGAGAGGATTCATAACCGTACAGGATGCTGGTGTCATACAGAATTACTTTGTGAGCAGCCAGAGCCAGTAAACAGTTCCTCAGTCTAGAAATGACTTCCCGGTCTGAAATAGGGACAGGCTGAAAAAAGAAAAAAAAGAAAAAGAAGCATGGGAGATCATTAATGGATCAAATCCCATATACACTAGGAATATCAATTAGAAAGAAAGAAAAAAAAAACAGTAATGTTTTCCTCACCTCCATACTTGTGAAATACCCTCCTGCCTCTTCGTCTTGTTGCCCCGGCGTGGGGTAAATCCAAATATATCCGTTGTTCCCAAGTATTATGGACGCTCCACATGTCAGATTGTGGAAATGCGTTTTCTGTCTTTTGATAAGCGAGGGCGATACTTGCACAAACACACCCTGACCCAGCTGGAACAAGAACAAATACACACAAATATGTATTAAAGACACAGGGCCTCTTACAGCAAGCATGAATTTGTGACACACTGTAAATGATGTTTTTCAGAACGTACCTTGCCGTACTTCAAGCTGCGTGTGTGAAGAGAGAGGGCTCCATCTGAAAACACAGACTGTACCTCTGCCTTAAACAAGTCAAGGACAACGACAAAGGACACGAATTACCAACATGAAGAGCTTAACGATGGACATTTAAAGAAATTATTTTATATACAGTAGGACGAGCCAGGTCTTTGTCAGGATACACTAATGAGGTCCCCTTCTTGCAGGTAGTCCCTCATGGAAAGTTCGTCTTCTGCCGATCGCCTCCTCTGAAATATTACATTTAAAACATCACTTGTTATACTGTAGTTTGAAATCATACCCTGCTTGCATGAACATTAGATGACCACCAGAGGGCAACATTCAGTCATTTCATTAGTCTGTATAACAACGTAGCAATAATTTATGTTATTATTGCAAATACATGCTAAAAACTATATCGTTCTTTAATAAATTCTTAATGCTTAGCGTTTACCCAGCTCCAGTGTTAGAACACGCTACTCTGTCACTCATTATTTTTTCTATAACAGCACATCCTGTAGTAACTCTTCCCTTACCAACTCTCCTCCAGGAAGATTGACCGAAGATAGAAGCAATACAGAGTCCAGTCGAGAGTTTGTCTCCACTTTCCAGCGTTTCTGCTGAACCTGAAGAGTCGTGAAATAACGAAAAACATCCCTATTAATTAACATCTCCTTTATTGGTCCATGACTGACAACATTGTACTGACTTGGATCAGATGACCAGAGTGTTATGATAAAGCAGCCAACAAGTACTCAACACCTCTGGGAACTTCTTTAAGATTGTTTGACTACCCCATGAGGCTGACTGAGAGAACACCAAGAGTGTGCAAAAGTCATAAAAGGTGGCTAACTTTGATCGAAAATATAAAACATATTCAGGGTTACTATTATGTACATGTCTAACATCTTGTACAGACATTAAAATATACTGCATATTATGTTAAGCATGTTGCCTTCTTGACATGTCTTATCCACTGCACAATGTTTGCAAAGTATATTACTATGTATAAACTGTAAATCTATTTTACATACTGCACCTTCTATATGCTAATCATTCTCGCCCCTGTATGGACCCATACCCTCATTTACCACATTTTTATTTATTAAAATCTCTTTATCTTAAGCATTCACAAACCTCAGTGATCCGACCAACGACAACATCACCAACTTCACCGTTGAACCTGAGTAAAAAAAACAAAAAAAACAAAAACAAAGGTACATCGTTAACATCTATATTCATGTATAACATCTATATTCAAGTTAAAGTGCGTGATGTTACCGTATCTCATGCGGCTGGTGTCTTAGTTCTCACCTCGTCTTTAGGGGTCTCACACAGATGAGTTTGTTGACTCGTTCCACCTCACCTGCCACCGAGGCGGTGAGTTTTTCATCGTCCATATACGTTCCATGACCTCTGAAAAACAAAAATAAAGAGCGATAGAATAAGTACTAGTGACTAACATTATGACCACCCACTTAATATTTAATATTAACTATTTAGTCCCCTCCCCACCTTCCTGTGCCACGAAAACAGTTCAGACACATTTCTATCTCAACCAGCAGTAACCTTTCCATCAATTAAACCTACATTAGCTCTTATATTGGATCAGAGCACTGTACATAGACCAGCCTTCCCTCCCCACGTGCATCATTGAGCCTCGGCTCATGATGCAATGAGCCTCGGCTCAATGATGCCTCGGCTCAATGATGCTGGTGCCAGTTCATCGATTTGAATCCCATGCACCACCACTTTTGGTCAGTGCTCCCCACTACACGCCAGGAACATCCGACAAGAGCAGAAGTTTTTTGAGTCGCTCTGACCCAGTCGTCTAACCATCACAACGTCAAAGTCGTGGCGCTTCTGAGCTCCTAGTGATCCAGACACCCTCTGCCCTCTGGGATGCGTGTGGTAACGGGGGACGGTTCCACTTTATCAGGAAGACGGTTCTGGCCTCAACTGATGCAGGCGGTTGAATTTTCCACTCCCAAGACATTTCCACTTAAACTCTATTTCATTCAGTTCTGTCACAGAACATAGGTCTATATATTTTCTATATTTGTATAGATAAATTATAATATTTTCTTTTTTCTTTCTGTGTTTTATATATTCTTATTTTATTCCATAATTTATTTCTTGTTGTGAATTGTTCCATTTTTTTTTATTTTTTATTTTTTTTACTTTAAGGTCACGGGCAGTCGTATAAGCATTTCACTGCATATCGTACTGTGTATGTGACAAATAAAATTTGAATTTGACTGCAAAACAATCCCTGCTGTCCGTTATTACACAGATGAGGATGGGTTCCATGTTGAGTCTGGTTCCTCTCAAGGTTTCTTCCTATTGTCATTCCAGGGAGTGTTTCCTTGTCACCATCGACCCTTGACCTGCTTATCAGGGACAATCTGATCATTCTGATTCATACATATTTTCTCACACATTTCATACTCATTTCACTAATTTTCTTTTAAGTCTGTAAAGCTGCTTCGCAATAATAACCAATGTCAAAAGCGCTTTTTATAAACAGAACTGAATTGAATCGAATCGAAAGTCACTCAAATCTTTAAGTCTCCACAGTTTCCAACACACCAACTTCAAGACAAAAACATTCACTTGCTGATTAATAAATTAGACACACTTCCAGCCGCAATTTTAACGAGATATTGAGATATTGTAGCTAAAGTGAGACGGGTCAAATCGTGATGGCTAGAGAACTGGGTCAGAGCAAGTCCAAATGTGCAAAACTCTTGTGGGATGTTCCTGGACTTCAAAGGTGATCCAGGAAAGGAAAACAGGGTCATGTGTGGCCAAGACTCACTGATGCACATGGCCCTTATAGTGTAGATCAAATTGAGGGAAAAGGTTCATGCTGGTTGTGACAGAAAGGTGTCAGAACACACACACAGGTCATTACTGTTATGATGGTCAAAGGGGAACCTACTCAATATTAATCAAGTTGTCATAATTTTATGGCTGCTCAGTGTGGAAGAGACACAATGATATTAAATTACAAATGATAAATTATGAATAAAGCCTGAGATTGTCTTTAGTTTGGTAAAGTTTATGGGGGGCATTTCTTGAAAACACAAACTCATAATGTACAACACATTTACTTCAAAAATTATTAATAAAAACAAAAACAAATAAGTAAGTAGTTATACAGCAGTTGTAGGATGTTATTACTATCAACAACAACCAAAAATTCAAAAGCAAAGACACAGTTAGAGGCGAACATCAGACCGTGTTAGCATCGTGCTAACTCTCACTCACTGAGTGCTGTGGCGGCAGTTCGAACATCACACCCCTGAACATTTACCTCATAAACCCCGTGTCTGAGGTGATCACATCACCCGGAACTACCAAGTGTTTCCCGTCCGAGCCGGACCGAGAAGCTGGCACAGACGTCCGTTTTCTCGCCGGTAATCTCATCTCGACTGCCATGCCTGCCTGAGCCATGTGAGTTTACACTAAAATGGCCGAGAGAGTTTCCAAGCAGCAATACCGCCATCTGTGTGCTGTTACAGCGGGTTGCCAGATTGGGATAAAACCTTGTTCATACTGATTAAGATTTCTTTCTTTCTTTCTTTCTTTTTGATCAAAGTCTTTTTTATTGGAAATATAAACAAGTTACACATACATACATACATACATACATTGCACACTATTTTTTCTACCCATACCCCTCCCCCAACCCACAATAAAAACAACAACAAAAAAAAACTAAACAAAAAAAACAGCAGAAAAATAGAAAATTTAATTTAATTAATTAATAAATTACACATCAAACAGAAAATGTATTGAAGGAAGTATTAGAAACAGAGACTAAAAAAGAAATCTTTTATTACTGATCCAATTGAGCTGCATCTATATTTTCAAAATGCCTTATAAATGGTTGCCAGACATCATAAAATTCCTGAGCCGTTCCCCTTATAGAAAAGCGAATCTTTTCTAGGTGAAGAAAACACAAGACCTCTTTAAACCAGTGGGCACCCACTGGTGATGACGACTCCTTCCACTCAAACAGGATCAGTCTCCTAGCGAGAAGGGAGCTAAATGCGATCATATTGGCCTTGGCGTCATTCAGACGAGCACCACGGGCACTTGCACCAAAAAGTGCAATAAATGGGGATGGTTCTAATGGTATTTGGCATATTTTTGACAAGGTAATTGGTATCATTTCTTGTTTCTTACATGTACCCTACAGCACAGTGAAATTATTATTATCATCTTATTATCATTATTTATTTATTTATTTATTTATTTATTATTATTTTTTACATATCCTAGTTAAGAAGCTGGGGTCAGCCCAGATACAACTTGTTCAAAGGCTCAACAGTGGCAGCTTGACGGTAATGGGGCTGGAACCCATGACCTTCCCGGTCAATAACCTAATTTCCAAAATAGGAGGGTGGCATCAGGAACGACATCGGGCGTAAAACCTGTTCCAAATTGTTTGTGGTCTCCTTGATGGAAGCAGAT
Source organism: Clarias macrocephalus (assembly GCA_011419295.1). Classification (NCBI taxonomy): domain Eukaryota; kingdom Metazoa; phylum Chordata; class Actinopteri; order Siluriformes; family Clariidae; genus Clarias; species Clarias macrocephalus. The sequence continues at coordinate 37,519 of JAAGKR010003580.1, forward strand.
GAAAAACCAACACCAACAACAGTGTTATAGTGGTTAGCACAGTGGTCTCGCACATCCAGGGTCCAGGGTCGGATTCCCGCCTCGGCTCTGTGTGTGTGCGTGGAGGGTTTCCTCGTGCTTGGTGGGTTTCCTCTGTGTACCCTGGTTTCGTCCCACAGTCCAAAGACATACAGATTAGGCTAATTGGTGCTCCCAAATTGCCTGCAGTGTGTGTTTCAGGTGAGGTAACACATCTCAAAATTGACATTGTTATATTTAAAGTTGTTGCTGCTTTGATCCAGCTCATATAATTAAAATAAATATCTTACTCACTCATTATCCAGGGCACACCCAGGACACTCACTCACTAAGTCTCCTGGGTCATAATTATGAAATGTGGATCTTATAATTTTGAGATAGAAAGTCATAATTATGAGATAAGATCTACACTTTCAGGTTTGACATGACTAAGGTTTATTGTACTTTCTTTTTCCGTTATAATTAATGTTTGATAGCTGATTGGCTGTTCCAGGGGGCGTGGTGAGCAGCGGAAAGCTCATTGGTTTAACTCCCGGAAGTGTCCTATTCACGCCTCGAAAATAATCAACAAGTGAGATCGCGTTTAATTTTTTTGGAAAAGGAAACATGGACGCTGGTAGTACCTCAAGTGTAGCTCCGTCAGAAACGAAAGACTTCGGCAAGGCGTTTTGCATCATTACAGGCGCATCCAAAGGTTTCGGAAAATGTCTCGCGAAAGAAATATCAGCTCTCCTAAAACCGGGCTCGGTGCTCCTTCTGGTTGCCAGATCTGGAGATAAGCTGCATGAGATAAAGGAAGAATTAACCTCGCATAGAGGCGGCCTGGTTGTCCGCTGTGTGGTCGCAGATCTGGGGCAGAAAGATGGAGTGGAAAGCGTTTTAAAGGAAGCCAGAGAGATCTCAAAATCTGATATAAACAGCCTCTTACTATTTAATAACGCAGGTGAGTTATCTGTAAATAGAAAACTCAAATCATGTGTTGTAGTCTTCAAGGCTGATCTATGGCCCTTTGGGCTTCCCATAGCTGCTGTACTTACAGTATATCAGCTATGAACAAAAACCTGTTTAAAGGCAAGTCACTACACTGGACTACACTTTTTGACTTTTATTATTGAATTTATAGTGGTCAGCACTGTTGCATTGCACCTCCAGGGTCCGGGTCCGATTCCCGCCTCTTGTGCATGAAGTTTGCATGTTCTCCCCTGTGGGTTTCCTCCGGGTACTCCAGTTTCCTCCCACAGTCCAAAGACATGCAGAACTGCAGAAGGCTAATTGGTGTTCTCAAATTTCCCGTAGTGTGTTAATGAGCGTAAGTGTGTGTGTGTGTCCTACGAACCAGGGTGTACCCCGCCTCCTGCGACCCTGTATACAGAATAAAGCAGTACAGATGATGAGTGAGACTTGTCATATTGTCAAATGTCATATTCTGGCTTTTTTCAGTAGAAAATCTAGCATAAATCAATAATCAATATTTTGCCATTATAAACATCAATAAATGGACATGTAAAATGTCATGAGTTGTGCCTTTAAACATCATCCAGAAATTATAGATTCTAATTAAGTTTCACGTTTTTAAGTCACTATTACGACATCAGTGTACATTAAATAAAAAAAAAGTAAAGAGGAGTGTGTGAATGTGTGTGTGTGTGTGTGTATATATAGTACTAATGCTAACAATGGAAAGAACCATTAAGGATCCTAAACATGGAAGCATTTTGCTACACTGTGACCTTTATTGGCCTGGGAATAAATTTGTTGATGCATTTCCCTTTCTTTAAGCTTCACTGGGCGATGTTTCACGCTACAGCCGAAGCTTCACTGACATGGAAGAAGTGGACAGGTATCTGTCGATGAACGTGAGCTCAGTGCTGTGTTTGACCGCCGGGATCCTGCAGCTCTTCCCAGCTAACATGGGTCTGCGTCGCTGCGTGGTGAACGTGAGCTCTCTGTGCGCTCAGCAGCCTTTTCCTTCCTGGGTGCTCTATTGTTCGGGTAAAGCGGCACGTGACATGATGTTCCGCGTCCTGGCCAAGGAGGAGTCTGAGCTCAGGGTTCTCAGCTATGCTCCAGGTAAACATGTAAAGCACAGTGTTGGAGATTTGACAATTTGACAGTGTAGCCAAGTCTTGATCCTTTCACAGACATTTTTAAAAACTAAATCTGAAAACTGGCAAGCAAGTTTCATGCTCTCTGATATGAAAGTATGTGAAAACGCTTCCCTTTCTCAAATAAATAAACCTCTTTCAGATATGCGCCCCTTTGCGTAACATTTAACTTTAGCGGTTCACTTTCACCCCATAACATGCCTGAACTGCATGAGGAACATTTACAATTACAATTATGGGACAATTATGATGTACTCAGTCTAGACAATATTGCCGTAAAGGCTGTGAGATTGCGCAGAATTCTCCAGTTGGGATACTTTTTGTAATCATCTTAGTGTGAAAAATGTGTCTTTAGCAGGTACAGTGGTAACTCTGCATACGGACTTAGTCCGTTCTGGAGTTGAGCTCTTAAGGTGAAATTTCGTATTGCAAAACGCATTTTCCCATAGGAAATAATGTAAATGCAGATAATCCGTTCCAGGTATCTAAAAATATTCCCAATATTACCAATTTCCAGCACTATAATCCTATTTTTGCATATTAAAAGAAAATTAAAACATGTAAAACAATTTTTTACAAAAGGTATGTAAATGAAGTAAAATAATAATAAAACTGAAAGTGGCTCAGTTTTCTTCTTGCTGCCGTGCTTGCTTCTTGCACCAAATGCAAAAAAAAACACAAAAAAATGTGCAAACCTGCCTCACTTGACTTTTGCATGCCGAGGCGCCACTGCAGTTAAATATTGGTCTCTTTTTCAACACTGCAATTTTTCAATTATGGATCATCAAACCCGCACATTTCATGAATTCCATGTTATTATCAGATGTCTCCTATTCAACTTATGTCTAGCAGTGCAAAACGTCTGTGCTAATGAATCTCTTTATCTCCTCAGGCCCTCTGGACACAGATATGCAGCTCATTGCCCGATCGGACACAGCGGACGACGGTATTAGAAACTCTATTATGGCGATGCATTCCGATGGCCGTCTGCTGACCTGTGAAGAGTCTGTGGGGAAGCTGATAAAGGTCCTGTTAAAGGATGACTACGAATCTGGAGCTCATCTAGACTTTTACGATTTGTAAATTCTTTTTTTTCTAGTAAGGTTTCAAAGAGATTTTGGAATTTGTTCCACTCGGAATCAAAATTTTCCTTAGTTATAGATAAGATACTTGCATAAAGGTATAGTTACAGTATATTTTCTTTTTGTTGCTATTACAAAATGGCACCATCGCCAACATTATTTTTATTTGATCATTATACTGTATAATCCAAAGATCACACACTATTTACCATTGTTGTCAGATTGTAATAACGTGAAATGTCTGTTTGTAGTTCCTGTTTAAAAGTTCTTCTTATCGAAATGTTCCATACAGTCAGGTCGATAAATTTTGGAAACATAAGTTGTTTTTGGCAGTTGGCCTCTGTACACTGTAGCTTTAATTCAAGCAGTTTGAAAAAAACACTGGCATTAACCATTCAGGAATTACAGCCATTTTCATACACACACACACACACACACACACACACACACACACACACACACACACACACACATTTTGGGGATCATAAATAATAGAACAAATTAACATAATTATGAACATGACAGTTGCGACTATGTAGAAGACAACATTAAGTTCATATGACATTTTTTTGTGTTTAACATGTTTATGGCTGCCATGCAGCAGGCTGTTGTATTTAAACCCGGCGGACACACTGACCACTTTGTAAGCGTGTGAAAAGTGAATGGTAAGAGCGTGTTGCCATCTGATGGACATTGTAATAACACGGTTCGAGCTAAATGGACCCAGTGGCCGCATCATGATGTGATTGGTAGGAAATTAGTGACAACATGATAGACTCATTGAGAACCTGAAATGGATGTGACTAGGAAGTGTTATGAACTTGATCAATTCACATTTTTCCATTTTGACCCTGTGATTTTCGGACACAGTGGGAACTTAATGGTCTTCTTCAGATTGTGATGGGGCCTTTAGCTAGCAAAGCAAAAAGCTACTGCACAGCAGTAGGAGGTGCCAAATCTTATACAAATCTTCAGTTTTGAGGTTATATGGGAACAAATGACTTAAGTAGATTTTAATACAGTTTCATCAACCTAAAATAATAGTATTAATGAATATTTAGCTTAGCTTATCCACATCGGAGTGACATTCCTATTAGTTCTTTTGACATAATTCATGTAATCTGTATCTAATGTAACTTTTTTCTGTAATTTGTAGGTTTATTATCGTGGGTTTGTGTGACGTGCGATGTCCTTAAATGTAATAAAGGAGCCTTAATTTACTTATGTGAGTAATATTTTTGTTTAGCTCTTCTTTCAAATGTAATTGTAAATGAAATGTAAAATTTCTCTCATTTTAGAGATAGGATTACATTTCAGATGCAAATTCCATAAGATAATATTGCATTGCCTCTGTGTGGAGTGGTGCATGTTCTTCTTTTCGCTACCTACCTTCTGATGCCCTGAAGAAAAAAAAAAAAAACAGAAGCTGATTAGAGTACACCTATTTATCTATAATGAAAGTGATAACAGGATCTAACCTGTCTCATGGGCATTGCATTACCCTAAATTCTGCATTCTAAACACTCCAGGATTTTTTTTCATAAATTTTTATGAATTAATTGATTGTATAGAAGAGAATTAATCTAGCTTTGAATGAAAACAGACACAGCTGTATTTACTCTGTGCAACGTTTAATATTTAAGTAAAGATTTTACACCAACATTTCAGGAAAAAAAAAACAGAATTACTGTTTTGGAAAAGGATCACCCTTCTCATAAATTCAAACAGGTGAAACTAATGATCTTCTCAATAGCACACAAAGCTTTGCACATCTAGACATTGCAATATTTGCCCACTCTTCTTTGCAGAAGTGCTTCAGTTGAGGTAAATTTGATGATGACCATTTGTGGACTGCAATCATCAAGCCATTCCCAAGATTCCCAAGACTCTGTGGTCAGTTTTGCTTTGTGCTTTGGGTCATTGTCATGTTGGAACGTAAACCTTCTTCTCATTGACAGAGGGCAGCAGATTCTCCCCAAGAATTTGGCACCATTTTGCCATCCATTTTCCTTCTATCCTGACAAGTGCTCCAGTCCGTGCTACAGAGAAACACACTCAGAACAGAATATTCACGCTATACTGTAGGAATGGTGTTTTTTTTGGATGGTGAGCTGTATTGGATTTCTGCCAGACATATTGTTTGGTGTTGTGGCCAAATAATTCAATTCTAGTCTCATCTGACCACCTGCGTTTATTCAAAGTTCATTCGTGACTGCATGTAGCCTTTTGTGAGGAGTAGCATTTTTTTAAAACCCTTAAACCCTCCCACAGAAGCCACATTTGTGTTGAATTTGTGATATTGTTGTCATATGCACACAATGACCACTCTGTCATAAATTCCTGCAACTGCTTCAGAGTTGCTGTTGGCCTTTTGGTAGCCACTCCGAACAGTTTCCTCATGGCTCTTTCATCCAGTTTGGAGCGACATCCTGCTCCGGGGTGGGGTGGGGGTGGGGGGGTCTACATTGTACTGGAAACCTTCCAATTAACTGTGCTTCTAGGCAGCGATAAAGCATTTGAATGTTTTTTGTTCGGGAGATCTTTTGACATTGCCTCGCCACCCATAGTTGATTGTTTGCTTCAGTTGCACTACCAGGGACTGAAATGCTCAGCTTTTCATGCTGAGCTAATCAAAATGAACACAGCTGATCACATTTGAAAGTCAAACAGTTGTGTGTGCTATTGAGAAGGTGATTAGCTTCACCTGTTTGAGTTTACAAGTCATTTTTAGGAGGAGGTGTTTTCCAAATCAATGATTCCTTTTTCTCTACTTTTTCTGACTTGTTGGTGTTGTATCTTACCTCGATGTTAAAAGAAAACACCGCTAGATAAAAAAAAAAAAAAAAAAACTGTCTGTCTTCATTTCAGGCTGCAAAGGCAACAAAAATGTAATAATTTTAAAGGGGGTGATTTTTTTCTATATACCCCTCTGTATGTTTCTTCCCTTCAGTATTACAGCAGTCATCACTTGTGTATCATTCAACCTCAAGTCAAAGGATGAATCATTATCCTGACTGCGAGTGTTCCAAACGGTCCCACTGTTTTTTGTCTCATCTGATCCTCCACAGCCTGCAACCTCTGGAAAGCATCACATCCAACAAAACACATGCACTCTCATTATAAACATTTAGTCTCAGAAACATTACGGAAACATCATTGCCTGTTTGGAGACGCAACATTTTTTCCAAAAATTCATCAGCACGCAGGAGCTCTGAATAAATCACAGACTCTGCCGTGATCCACAAAACATTACTTTACTGAAAATGTAAACAGAGGCACAGTCAGAAAGGTGCGTCTTCTGGATGAAATATAAAATGATGTAGAACCTTTTAATTTTTTTATTAGTACAGGTATTTTCAGTTGCTTATTATCACACTATTATAGTCTTTATAGGTTACAGGGCAAGAAAAGTTAATTGACTGTATGGGGTTCTTGGGTGAAGTAATTCATCCACACAATTATCCAATCAGCTGCCAGGTTAAACATGCGTTAAACAACAGAATGTGGAGAAAAAGTAATTTTAGTTTTAATAAATAATTGAATAAAAGGTGGAGGTTGTTGAGTTGCAGGTCATTTTGATGGTCTCACAGCAGTCAGACCATCCCATACATCTCCCCTGTGACAGGCAGACACAGCTGCTGGATAAAAATACTCCCAGAGTCTCACTCCCAAACAAGGGGAGGACATACACTCCCCCACACACACACTAACACAACCTCCGTAGTGCATCCACCTTCTTCCACACACATCAACCCTACACCTCCAGCACCCCCGTCATGGTGTATGTGGCCTGGCTCTGAGAGAGGGGTGGGTGAGTCTATTTTTGGGGAAGTGCTGGGTGGTGCATGGCTAGGTAAGTTTCAGAGAAAGTCAGTGTACACCGTGTGTGCAGTTCCTCTCTCGGCAGAAGCAGCAGCCGCCTTTCTCTTTCTGCTAAATGGCCCAATACAAAATGGATGCCGTGGAGGTGTTTGCAGCTGGAGAGAAAGGCCGCGGCCTCCGGACCACCAAGGAGATGAAGGCTGGTGAGGTGGTGTTTGCGGAGGCCAGCTTCGCTGCTGTGGTCTTTGACAGGTAGGATCAGTGTTTGGGTTGTGTGGAACTGACATTGGGTATTAGTCATAAGAATGAACTTGAATAGAGACTATATGGTGTCACGGTGGCCTCACACCTCCAAGGTTGGGATTTGATTCCCTCCTCGGGTCTGTGTGCATGGAATTTGCATGTTCTCCCCCGTGCTTAGTGGGTTTCTACCAGATACTCTGGTTTTCTCCCACATGCAGATTAGACACACTGGAAGTAAACACAGCAGTTTTCATGTGTAATTATAGGCATGTAACACTTCTAGATACACTGTAAATATTAAAGGTAGTTGATTATTATAAAAACCTCATCAAAAGTCATCATATGATTAAAAAGTAGATATCTCTGCCTGTATTTAGGACAATATCCTTTTAAAAAAATTTTGTGCTATCAATTTTATGTAGGATTGTTTTTTTTTTAATGCGATCCTGTTCATGATATCTGATATTATTATCTTTAAACCCAGTGGTACAGACTTAGTATCATGCATCTTAGCTACCTTATTATGTTAACATAACTTATTAACACATAATGTCAGAGAGTTTTCTTTATTTAACGTAACTGACAAGGCTATAAAAGTGAAAGGCGAGAAGATAGAATGTTAATTGGATGATTAGTAAAAGAAAGTTAATATGTTAATTATATGACAGGTACAGTGCCACTAATAAAAACAAATTTGGGGCAGCGAAGTAGTATGGAAGGTCTCTACTCTAGCCTGCTTTCAAAACTCTCTTCTGCAGTGCGTTCTGAATATTTAACTGCAGACACATAATCCTTGGTTAATCTTTCAAGTGTTAGTACTAATAATCTTATTAATAATTGAGCACATTTTTAAAAAATCTATTTCAGCTATATATGAGCTGTACAAGGTTCTTAGCCAGCAAAAGGGGTGAAAGCTGCTTCACTCTCATGTGACTAGATCACCGTTTCACCTCCATAAAAAGTAAGAAGAGTTTGCATAGTAGTCAGATTAAGCATGTCAGAAGCAAGCAGGCAGGGCTTTCCACTTAAAGGCTCTATAAACAGAAATACTGCTTTCTATTATTGTTTGACTGAATGATAGCAAGGCACTGTGTGGTGAGTTTTACAGAAAAGGAAGGATGGATGAAGAAAAAGCATTCGTCGTAGACTTATTTTTAATTGCCATCACACAAAACAACCAAAATATCTCATTTTTGCAAGATACATATTTATTAGAAATGCTGTTTTGAAATGGAAATAAAAATTTATGAAAGCATGAGAATGTATTGCTTTTTTGTATATATAAAGCATCTTGACAGTGGCACACAGCCCAGTATGATCTTAGCTATAATTTAAAAATAAACAGAATATCCCTAGTGGTTTTTTAAATTTTTTATATTGTGCCCCTTGAGATAAGGCCAAGGTTTAATATTGTCCTTATAAACGTTCTTATCATCCAGGCCATCTGGGAATTCTTCCAATCTGGTCCACAGGATATTTGTCTTTGTATTTGCATCTTGAAAGGGGGTGAGTTTTAATATTTTTGTCTGTTACCATGGATTGATTGCCATGAAAACATTGGAAAGCCATGAGGACAGTGGTTTATTTCATGGCGCATGACAGGTGTATACAGACGTCTAAGTAAGTCTAAGTAAGAAAGACAGACAGTGAAGGTCATACGGGGATAAATATGGGTTTTAATATATGACTAATCTTTGCATGTGCATCAGAAAACAGAAAAAAAAATTATTTATTCCTTTAAATGCAATATTTAACATTTCTTTAATTCCTACCTGTTGTTCTGTCCAAGTCCAATTGTGTTTTTTATTCAAATGTTATTCATATTTATATTCATGTTCATATGACATTTATTTTACTATATTTACTACAATTTTATATCAAAACTGATAATCAATTATAACACTTAATTTTGTACGTTTATATATGCAAGCAAAACAAACGGCTAATCATACTGTACAGTATGTGTAAGCTGTACATGGTATCATTCTACTATCTGTTGTTGATTCATATTTAAATATGTCTAATGCATCAAGCTGTCCGATGCAAAACCAAAATCCAATGTATATCCAAAAGTATGTGGACACCTGACCATCAAACTCGTATGTGGTTCTTTACCAAACTGTTGCCACAAGGTTAAATGTGCACAGTTGTCTAGAATGTCTTTGTATGCTGTAATTGTAGTAATTGCCTTCGCTGGAAATAAAGCCCCCAAATATGTCAAGGATGACATTCCTCCTGTGCACAAAGTGAAGACCATGAAGAACTAGTTTACTGAGCCCTCACCCCAACTCCACTGAACAGCTTTGGTATCTTCATCTTTGGGACACAGATTGTACCCCAGACGTCCTGTTCCGACATCAGGGCCAGACCTCATCAATGCAGTTAAATTCATGCAAATCGCCAGAGCTACACTCCAAAATATAGTGGAAACCATTCCTAGAATTGTGGATAGAAAAGCAAATATGGGGAACAATGGCACACATGGGTGAAATGGTCAGGATTAAACATACTTATGACCATATAGTGTATAAAAGTAACCAATATGAAAAAGTAATAAGAAAAAGATTATAAAAAGGAATCAATCTGTTTTAAAATATAGTAAGTAATATAGTATTAATATATTATAAAATATAGTAAATGTCAAAAAGTAAACAGAACCTCTAGCAGTAATGTACTACAATACTGAAGTTAATGTGCTTAATTATTCTTTCTCTTTGGTTTGCAGTCAGTTCATGCACGTATGCCACAGCTGCTTTCGCAGACAAGTTAATCCACACCGCTGTGCCCAGTGCAAATTTGCCCACTACTGTGACCGCACATGTCAGAGAGCTGCCTGGGAGGAGCACAAGCACGAATGTGCTGCCATCAAACAGCATGGCAAGGCACCCAATGAAAATGTACGGTAAGTTTTCTGTACTGAGATGCATGAGAAACCATAACGACATCCATCCATCCTTCCACCCCTGCATCTATTAAAGAACAAACACCATCTCAGATGTGTAAAATCTAATCTTTTGCTAAGATCATCAGTAAAGGATGAAGATTATAACAATCCATGAATGTGACCAACAACAACAACAACAACAACAAAAAAAAAATAATAAATCAACCAATAAAACAACAACAATAACAACAACAATAATAAAAATAATCATAACCTCAGAAATACTTTCAGGTTTAGGTATGTTATCTATATTGCTAATTTTTGCACTAATGGAACATCTATAATTACAAAAATCCTGTCAGGTTAGCTTATGTTAACCAGCTTTTCAACCATGAACATTATTACCATTTATGAACATGATTATTCAGGAGTTCTCTAGGGTATATTTTATGTTCTAACATTTTATTTAGCTTATTTCAAATTTCGTTTATGTATCTGCCCTAAAAATCTATGTGATCCTGTCAAGTTAGCGTATGTTAGCTAATGTTTAGCCTCAGGAGGAAGCTAGTGTTACAGTAAATGAATACATCTTTTTTTCTCAGAAATCATTTGCAACTAGACTATATCAGTAAATGTTCATAAACATTATGAACATTTATGGAAATAAGATGCCCTCAGAATTCCTGTCACTTTAATTTAGCTGTCTTTAGAAGTGATATTATTTAAACTAGCTTTCTAGCCTTAGCACTAAAGCTTGAGAACATTTCTGATTAATGTTTCCTCAGAAATCCTGTCAGATTCAATATGTTAGCTAACTTTCCAGAATTAGCAGCAAAGGTTGGGAGCATTCATGAATTATTTCCACTCAGAAATCTTGTAGGATGAGCTTATTTTAGGTATCTGGTTAATATTGGCAGTAATCTTGGGAGAATTTATACATTTGGCTTAAACATTCATTTAGAAATTCTGTCAGGTTTTTATCTTTACCAACGTTAGCTTAAGTCCTAAGAAATTACCTTAGCATATGTTAGTTATTACTACTGTACTGTGTTAAAACTATGTTACATCACACATCAAATTATAGCAAATATTATTGGTATGGGTGTGTATTGTAATACATATTCCTGTATGTTTTAAGGTTCAGTGTTGGATTTTCCTTTCAGCCTGGCGGCGCGGGCTCTATGGCGTATACAGAAGCACAAAGGAAAAGCCTTCGACACACAGCTGACAACTCTAGACCTCTTAGTGGACAACATCTCTGCTATGAACTCAGACGACCTTAAAAAGCTCAAAGTGGATGCTGACAACTTCCAGCTCTACTGGAAAGGCAACAGGAAGCAGTATAGTGCAGACTACGTCTCACACATCTTTGGTGTGGTAGGCATGCCTTCACTGTCCTACTAAAAAAAAAAAAAAGTGATACACACTATGAAGTTTAAAACATAAATCTGGTGGTAAACAATACAGCCATGGCTAAAAAAGAAAAAGTTTTGAGAAAGTCTGCTGCTTCAGTGTTTTTAGATCGGTGTTTTTAGATTGTGAGTGGGCTCATTCACAATTTTGCCTATGAATAAAGAATAAAGCCATGAATAAAGAAAGGTACAAAAACATCCTCCAAGAGCAACCTCCTCTAACTTCCCAACCATCCAAGAACAGTTTGGTGACAAACAATGCCTTTTCCAGAGGACTCCATGAAGCACCTTGCCATAAGGCAAAAGTGATACCTTGGTGGCTCAGGGAACAAAACATCGCAATTTTGGGTCCATGGATAGGGAAACTTCCCAAACCTTAATCCCACTGAGAACTTGTGATCAATCATCTAGAGGCAGGTGGACAAACAGAAACCCACAAATTCTGACAAACTCCAAGCACCGATTATGTAGGAATGAGCTGCCATCAGTCAGGATGTGTCCCAGAAGTTGATTGAGAGCATGCCAGGGTGAATCGCAGAGGTCTCTTGACTCTTTTCATAAACTTAATGTAATTCTCAATAAAAGCCTTTGACACTTATGAAATGTATATAATTATACTTCATTGTACCATAGTAAAATCTAACCTTGGCAGCAGACTTTGAGAAAATTATTGTTTGTATCATCCTCAAAACTTTTGACCTCGGCTGTACCTCCTCATGTGTAGTGCTTTACCTCTGCGTTTCCTGTTCAGATTAACTGCAATGCCTTCACTTTGAGTGACCAGCGCGGACTCCAGGCAGTCGGAGTGGGCCTCTTTCCTAACCTTTGTCTGGTCAATCATGACTGCTGGCCGAACTGTACAGTCATCCTCAATCACGGCAGGTGAGACTTCCTGACATTACTGAATTCAAGTGGAATAAAACACATTTCAGCAACAGTTGTTAAGATCCATTGATTGATCTAGTCTTGTACAGCTGGTAAAATTCTTTAATACAGAATACATATGTTTATATATGTGTGTGTAATATACAGGACAGGAATTTTCCTCATAAGAATTCCAGTTCCTGATGGTGCTTTTCAGTTAATTATAACCGAACAAAATGTGTATGGTTTTTGTATGGTTTATTTGAGCAGTCTAGTGCCAGGTCTGGCTAAGCAAGTGAAATCATTTAAATGGTGTTGCTCTGTAGTTGTGTGTGATCTAGCCTCTTGCCTTCTCTTCCAGTCAGACAGCTTTGGACACAGCTTTACACTCTCATAGGAGGTAGGCTAGTGAGTGTAACTGAATTTTAACCTTTGACTTGATGAGCTTAACGCATCCCTTCCTTTCCATATCACCTCTATAAATCCCAGGTTTATTTCATTCCGCCTGTGACAGTTTAAATCGTTCTGTATGTGAATTTTATGAAAAATAATCTTTGCAGTGTTTTTAATGGTACTAATCTGAGTGAGTAGTTTAAATTAAAAAGATCTTTTATATTAATCAAAGCATATAAGGACTTTCAATTTGTCCTTATATGGTTTAATTGCTTGTGATTTGCATTACATTCATTACAATAGACAGTTTAGTTTGTTTTTGTTTTTAGGAATGCACACTCCTGTGCAAAAGTCTTAAGTCACCCATCATGTCTTCTTATTTTGCATCCAAATAGTCAAACTCAATTTATTTGCAGGCTAGTGATGAGTATACTGGTGATGCTGAATGCTGAGTGGTTGGAATAGATGAGACGGGAAATGACGTTGCTGCTAAGGTTTTTAAATAAACAACCAATTTTTAAATTAAACATTTGTTCCCAGTTCTCTATTTTAATCAACATAATTTAATTTAAAGAAACTGGGGGGTGGCTAAATACTTTTGCAGGGTACTGTAAGTATAGGTCAAAGGGAATTGTATGCTGCGGAAGCATGAATCATGATTTTATGTTTGTTTTTAATGCATCCTGCTTGCATTCGAGATATAAATTTTTAAGCTGCAACATATAACCTTATATCCCCATGAAAGCATGCAACCTCAACACATCAGAGTGCTATAATTTCCTTCTGTGAAATGCTTCATCTAAACGATGTTGCTGTTCCTGTCCCTGTCCTGATGGTAGGATTGAGCTGCGAGCCTTAGAAATGATCCCAGAAGGTGTTGAGCTGACAGTCAGCTATGTGGACTTCTTAAACTTATCCAAGGATCGCCAAAAGCTGCTCAAGAAGCAATATTACTTTGACTGCAAGTGTGAACAATGCAGTAACGGCATCAAGGACAACCTCATGATGGCAGTGAAAGAAACCGATGGCAAAAAGGTATGGTCGATACCAGCACACTGTCTACAGCAGGGCTGTCCAAATCCAGTCCTGGAGGGCCAGTGACCAGCACAGTTTATAATTCACCAACACCTAAACACACCCACGGAACCTAGTAATTAACAGATTAGTTAAATCAGCTGTGTTTAAGAAGAAGAAGCACCAAACTGTGTTGGACACTGGCCCTCCAAGACTGGATTTGGACACCCCTGGTCTACAGTGACACGTTGGTAAAAATCAGTTTAGGAACTTTTAAATATCTTATAGTGAATTATTGACTCTGGTTGGTCAGGTATTTCTGTCTAGTGTTCAAATGACGGTTTCAATTAAAGTGCTTTTTCTACTATTTCTATAGTAACAGCTCATTCACAGCGACTTGTATGGCGAACAAGACTCTATACTTTAAGTTTTGGGAAATTATTCAGCTTATCCGTGGTAATAGTACTGCACCACTCTGTCATTGATTATTTTTCAATATCAGCACCCCCAGGCATTTCATACTCCTTACACATTGTAAGTCTAATATTTAAGAAGTTAATAAAATCTCTTTACTAAGAGTCCAGGTCATCTTTTTTGTAATATTAAAAACACTTGCAGGATTTTTGTTATTTTTCTGTGAACTCATTAATGTTGTTTTGATAGATTTTTCTAAAAAATCCCTGCATTTTAAAAAGGGATTAAGACCAGATTTATTAAGTACAAGACCATGCCAAACCATAACACGTATCTTAAGGCGTTAATTATGCCCTGGAGTAGGGATGCACCAATACCAGTATTGGATACCAGTCTGAGACAGTGCTAAACTACTCATACTTGTACTTGAAAAATTATAAAAATACCAATTTATGTCAGAGCCAGACGAAATGTAATATATGTTGTTGTTCATCTTACAATTTATTCCAGTAAACACTAATGCATGTAATAATTTTTTTTTTTTTCCGGTTTCAGTGTTCATGCACTAGTAAAGCAGTAGCAGGTGCATTTGATGATCTGCTTCAGACTTTCCTGAAACTTTCCAAAAAGTTCTGTTTATGTTCTCCCCGCTGACAGCGTAATATTTTATTATTTAATCCTTCCTTGTGATGTAATTGGGGATGTGATTTTGTCTCAGTTTCTCTATTTCATCTTCAGCCTGCAGCCGCGCTGGTGAAGGAGGTCACAGAGTTTAGTGTGAAGGCCTTGGCTGAAATTGAACAAGCTCGCATGGCAGGAAATTTCCACGAGGTAAGTGATGTCAAAAAAAAAACTTTTATATACTCTATAACATATGCATATAAAGCAAGCACTTGTACAGTACATAGATTCCTGGTAGAAGATCAAATGAATAACTGCACAGATGATGAAAAAAAAAATAAGCACACTATAATCAAGATAGATTAAGTGAGATTAAAATCGATTAATGAATTCTTGAAGTTTTTTACTGTATTACAGTTTTTTTTTTTTCAGAAAACTGGAGGTATCTATGATCATTTCATTAATATATCCATAGTTTTCGGTCATGTCTAAATCAAGTCACATTTTAAAGTCTGATTATGTCAAAAATAAAAAAGGAAAATTTTGCAGTGAAGCAAAATTCCTATGATGTACAGTATGCAATCTATGGCTGTGAGCCAAGGTGGCAAAGTTGGCGTGTAGGCATTAGGAAGGGTGTCTCACAGTGACACTAGCTAATTATAGATACCAGTGTAAGAGATTATATAGCACTTTACTTTGAGTGTCTGTCTCCTTGCTTAGTTTGTAGTCCTTGTATAAAAGGGCAAATGGCAAAATGTGTGAAGTATTAAAAAACATGCATACTTATACATTCTTAATTTGTAACTAATATCCACCTTTTCCCAGGCTGCCACACATACACACACACACACACACATACACACTCAGTCATCATGCATTATCTGTGTCTGGTATACTATAGGTAGTTAAGCTGTGCCGTGAGTGCTTGGAGAAGCAGGAACCGGTGCTGGCGGACACACACCTCTACCTGCTGCAGGTGTTCAGGGTGATCAGCGAGGTGCTGTCATTCCAGCAGTCCTTCCACGAGGCTGCACTATACGCGGGCAGGATGGTGGAAGGATATGTGTAAGCATGCATGTTTTCTTAGAAGCACTTACAATTATTACAATATCTTACTGAAATAAAAGTTCATATATTTTCCGTTGTTTGCCATCCATCAGGAAGCTCTATCATCCAAACAATGCTCAGCTTGGCATGGCCATGATGAGGGCAGGAGTGACGCACTGGCATGCAGGGCTGATCGAAGCTGCCCATGGGCTGATCTGTAAAGCCTTTGCAATCCTCATGGTTACACATGGACCCCATCACCCAATTACTAAGGACTTAGAGGTAACACACGAATAGGCTGACACTTGTACAACCGATATATTTTTCTTAATTGTGCAACCTTAAAGACAATTTCTCGATGATGAAGACAATGTTTAACGCGTAAAGTTCTGTACGTCTTTCCTCAGGATATGCGCACACAGACAGAGATGGAGCTGCACATGTTTAAGGAGAACGAGTCCGCCTACCACAGCATGCGCGAGGCGGTTCTCAGCAGCAAACACGTGAACACCAAACTGCTGAAGAGCAAATAGATCTTCAAATACACTGACCTAATTTATCACATCTAAGAAAAGCATGAGTGCAGGGTTGGATATCACCAACCCGGAGCCGGAAAACCCTTAAAAACTATTAATTACGGATACTTCTGTGAATTGATGGTTGGTAAATTTCCTTGTATGTTTCTCTGATTTGGAAAATGTTTGTGTAAATAAACGTTGCCAGACATGGAAATTGCACAATAACTTTCGAATGACGTGTTTTTTGTTCTTTATACTTTTACAATATGCAGAACATTCCACAACACATATTATTATTATTATTATTATTATTATTATTATTATTATTATTATTATTATTATTACAAATAAAAAAAAAGTACAAGTACCAGGTTCTTCTAACAATTATAAATTGCAGTTTATACTTGTATACTTGGGACAGGATGTGAACTCCACGCACACAGACTCGATGCAGGAATCAAACCCTCGACCCTGGAGGTGCAAGGCCCCTGAATGATTTGTATGAAATGGCTTTATGATGCAAACGATGTAAATATAATCAAGAGATAAAGGATCAATGATGTCATGAATGCACATTTGCATGTTGCTCGTGCACGTCGCACACTTCCTGATATATTTCGTATAATTTTGTTCTTCTTTCCATACTGATCATTTTGCATGAGCAGTGATGAATGAGGACTAACTGCACTCTCAGAGCCTTAATTCCTTTCTGTACAGTCTGCAATTTATATCTGCACATTTATTTTAATTTCATTTTATTTAAGTAACCTTACACTTGTTGTCAAATTTTCCGCTTAAATTTGAAAATTATTGTTATAATGGAATATTTTATTTGTAATTAAATTATACTCATCAGTGCAATTTACTTCTCGAATAGAAATCCTTCTTTTTAGGTCAAGGGCTAGTTGTATTATAAGTACTGTATTTGACTGTATATCATACTGCGTATGGATCTATACTGTATGTGACAAATTCGATCACTGTAAATCTGTTTTGTGACTTTTTTTTCTGACTGTCTATTGTTATACAGTAAATTAAACCTATTTAACAGAAACAGGCCAACATCATGAGCATGATCAGTGTACAAGGAGAAACAATCGGATTAGTTTTTAATCGCTGTAATCATGTAATCACAGCTAACAACAAGGTCGTGGAGGACAATAAAGAGAAATGCTGTTGAATTAACTCATAATCATGATTAGTGAAGTATTAAAGGTTTCTGTGGAATGAATGAATAGGTTCGAAGATCAGTCCAAAAAGGTTCTTTTCGTTGCGACACAAATTTTATGTAAATGGATTTAAATCAACTAATGGATTATACATTATACAATACAAATTATATACAGTATATTTATCCAAACATGACCCTACTAGGGTGCCACTTATTTTGTACAAGTGTTTCACATCTGCTCTCAGTGTGTATGCTGGTTTCCTCTGGGTTCTCTGCTTTCCTCCTTCCTTCCAGGAATATGCCAGCTGCTATACATTGTGTGTTTGTGTGTCCACGTCACCTTGTGATGTACTGGTCTCCCAGATCAACCATGACTCTGACACACTTCCTGAAAATGAATAAATCAGAATATAAATGCAATGCCTTGATGTGTTTTAAAGACCAGGAGCAAATAAACAAATAAATGAACAAATGAATGACTACATCACGTGAAAAAACTGGCTGGACAGAATAGAATGGAACTTTGGCAGCTCTTAGGAGTTTGCCTGAAGTGAAAGCAAAATGTTGAGTAAAAGAAATGTTCTGAGCAGTTATGTGTCGGAATTAATAACCTTCTTTATAATAAGCTACTTGCTCACTGTATACAAACACCTGCACCAATAACAAATAATTAGAGAAGCTAAACTGAATGTTTTTTTACTGGGATGACTTAATAGTTTCCCTGCTGAAATAACAGCGCGGAAGTGGAATAAGTGAATTTATTTCCTTAAAATTTCATCTTTAAAAATTATATCACTGATTACATTAAAGCTGATCAGCTGATTTATTATTATTTATTTATTATTATTATTATTATTTTTTGCTTTAACCTTTTTACCTATTTCTACATAATGTGCACTCAAATGATACAGCTGTTATTTCCTCTCTTACCAGCAGATGGCGGTAAGAGTACAGTACTGTAGAGCCAGTCCTTGTACTTTGCACTTTGATCTGGTGTTACATTTAACTTTGCTCCCCTTCATGCAAGCTTTTGTACATGTAAATAATAATACTAAATAATAGCAAACTACAGCCTGACACTCTACATAGTGCATTTTGGAGGTCTCTACAGTCCCCGAGGTCTTCACTGTTCAGAGGTGTTTCTGTAAACTTGCTGTAAGTAGTAACCATCAATACCATCATGGAAGTCAAGTTATGTGTTGCTGAGATTTCTATTATTGAATACTGAATCAATACGTTTTAATGGGAATGCTTAGATTGTATGAACAAAATTGGATTAAAATGTAAGACACAAGTAATTTACACAATAACAAGTGTGTAAAGCCAAGATAAAGAATGCCAGGGGTGAAGAACTGAAGAACTCTGGAGAATAATTTGACAGGACCTTCAATCTTATAGTCTTTTCATCTAATAATGGCTATAGTTTCGATCTTGATTACTAACTAAATTATCAACCAACCAACCAACCAACCAACGAATCAACCAAAGTTGATTCATCTCTCGGGTGGCAACACTTCAAAGACCCTAAAAAAGGAGGAGGACTCTTCACCCTAAAACCCATAAAATAGACCATACCAAAATATTTGTGGCATGTTTAGTGATTCTGGTGTTAATTACTTGGTTGGAGTTGTAGTGTGATTCTTCTTTTTTTTGTTGTTGTTCCCCCTTAATTTTAGTCGTGTCCAATTCCTCCCCGTCACTAGGGGGCACCCTCATTAAGGCTACTACCACAACTCATGTTAGAAAATATACAATAAATACTGTAGTTGCTGTGCTGTTGTGATGTCACATGGTGGACATGCAATAGTGCCGAACCAGACAAAACAATCCCGTGTCACATTGTTGCATTAAAAACAAAAGGAAAACAGCCTATTGGCGTTTACTTAAGGTCTTTATCAATCGGAAATCCACCACAAATGGACTTCAGGTTCCACAATGTCATTTTCTCAAGACAGATGAGAGCTAACAATACTTATGAAATTTCAAAATTCTATTTCAATATCAAGCAGATATCGTCAGTGAAAGCTAGAAAAGATATTGAAACAAACAAACGAACAAAAAAATCGAATTAACCTAGCAACAAAGATGTGCATACACTTACTGGTCCTTTCATTGCCTTGTATCTTTGAAGTACAGGGTTGGACCACCTTTTGCCTCATAGCATATATTCAACAAGGTACTTCTTTGAAATTCTGGTCCATATTGACACGATAGCATCCATGATGCGAATGTCTCATTCAACCACAAGGTGCCCTGTTGGATTGAGACCTGGTAACTGTGGAGGTCATTTGAGTACAGTGAACTCATTGTCATGTACAAGAAACCAGTTTGAGGTCAGCAACGATACTAAGAGGCCCAAAGTGTGGTAAGAAAATTCGCCCACCGTATTACATCAAGCACACGACCAGAAGCATGAACAAGCATACAAGAAGCATACAAGGTTGGATGGATTCATGCGTTCATGCTGTTTATTGCAAATTCTGACGCTACCATCAGCAGAAATTGAGACTCATCAGACCAGACAAATGTCTTCTATTGTAGAATCCTGGTGATTTTCCTGTTCTTAGCTGACAGGGAGTGGCACCCATGTGTGGTCTTCTGCTGCTGTAGCCCATCTGCTCCAAGGTTCTTGCAGATATGCATTTAGAGATGTTCTTCAGCATACCTGAGTTGTAATGAGATGTTATTTGAGTTAATATTGCCTTTCTACCGGCTTGCACCAATCTGGCCATTCTCCTCTGACCTCTGGCATCAACAAGGAGACCTCCGGAGACCTGCTTCATTTTCAGGAATAGCACATACTGTGCCTTACTCTTGCTTTATTTTTATCCAGTCAGTTACAGACGAGATGCAGTACTGCAGCACACGTGGAGGGGTTCACGGCTGGAACTTTCGCGACGTCCTCTTCTCAGGCTATGCTCCAGACGGAGGCATGTTCATGCCCGAGACCATTCCCTCGATCTCCCCTGCCACTCTCCGATCCTGGTGCTCTCTGTCCTACCCGCAGCTCGTGTGTGAAGTGTGTTCGCTCTTCATCCCTGAGCAGCTCATCCCGAAACACGACTTGGAAGGTAACTCAAATGCTTCTACTGATGCTCATCACAAATACATCTCTAGTATGTGACACTTTAACGTTTTATCCCAGGCCTTGTGTCCAGTGCTCTGTCCAAGTTCTCCGTACCGGATGCAGTGAAGATGGTGCGCCTGAAAGGGTCTCTGTCCATCTTGGAACTGTTCCATGGAGAGACGCTGGCTTTTAAAGATCTGGCCATGACCTGCACCACACGCTTTCTGGAGTACTTCCTGCGCAAGGACAACAGACGTGCCATCATCTTAGTGGGTAAGCAAAAACATACTGAAATTAAGAAGATATACAGTATAAGGTAGCATATGAAAATATTTGCGCCGATCAAACACAGAATAAAAGTTCTTCTCTTTTTATACAGGGACATCTGGGGACACCGGAGGCTCCGCCATCAGCAGTGTGTGTGATCTTAGTTCGGTGGACATAGTAGTGGTTTTCCCCCGTGGACGAATCACTCGGGTGCAGGAGAGACAGATGACCACTCACATAGAGGACAATGTCCATGTTTTTGCAGGTAAGCAAATGAATTTATCCCTTATGTCCTATTTGGGGAAAAATAACGTTCATTTTTTGATACATTTTCATTAACAACTTTACCCTGGGCGGTACTGTGGCGTAGAAGTCAGCACTGTGGCCTCTCACCTTCAGGGTCGAAGATTTGATTCCTGTCTCGGGTCTGTGTGTTTGGAGTCTGCAGGTTCTCCCTGTGCTTGGTGGGTTTCCCCTGTGTACTATGGTTTTCTCCCACAGCCCAAAGACATTTAGGTTAGGTTAACTTGCGTTCCCTAATTGCCAATAGTGAGCGTGTGTGTGTGTGTGTGTGTGTGTGTGTGTGTGTGTGTGTGTGTGTGTGTGTGTGTGCGTGCTTGCCATGTGATGGATTGACACCCTGCCCAGGGTGTACCCCTTCTGCGAGCCTATACACAGGATAAGCTGTATAGAAGATGAATGAATGAACTTTATTCTGGTCAGGGTTTTGGCAGAACCCAGTACAGGTTGTCCCCGACTTACAAACATTCGAGCTACAAATTTCTGCAGATACGAACAGACCACGGTTCCACAAACATTCGTAAATGCAAACAAATCACGGAAGTATACACTCACATTTATTGTACAAAAACTGACAACACTGTTACATTTGACATGTGTGTTTTTGGCCACATAAAGGCAATGTGGGGGAAAGGGGACATTGATTTAACCAAGTAGATTGATAAGCTTTACTATATATTCATATATTCATGTCAAAGGTGGATAAGAGTCACTTTGTCAGACTTATGAACAAATCTGACTTACGAACATGCGCCTGGAACTGAATTTGTTCGTATGTCGGGGACTATCCGTACCTCTCAGTTCATCATGTGGACACACATTTGTATGATTTTATACATCTAGGGGTTTTTTTTGGGGGGGGGGATTTTTCCCTGATTTTCTCTCTAATTTAGTCGTGTCCAGTTCCTCCCCGTCACTAGGGGGCTCCACATTAAGGCTACTACTACAACTCAGTCGGGAGAGCCGAAGACTATCACGTGTTTCCTCCGAACCATGTGACGCCAGCCGATCCGCATCTTTTCGAACTGCTCGCTCACACAACGTTGGGGGCGGCATTTAGCCAGTTCATGTACCAGCATGTTTATGGGATGTGGGAGAAAACTGGAGAACCCAGAGAAAACCCAGGACAAATCTGAAATTCTGAAAGTGTCTGTTTTTTATTATAATTTGTTTAACTGATGTTGAGCATGATTT
Source organism: Clarias macrocephalus (assembly GCA_011419295.1). NCBI lineage: Eukaryota > Metazoa > Chordata > Actinopteri > Siluriformes > Clariidae > Clarias > Clarias macrocephalus. Next base: position 59,955 of record JAAGKR010003580.1, read on the forward strand.
AGCATCAAATTAAAATATGTAAATTAAAGAAACACTAGATTAGTGATCTTTGTATTAGTGACAACCTAAAAGGCAACTTTAATCCCTGTCCCTTCACTAACCATGCATCATGATCATCCCCATGCGTTTGTGTCTGTTTCATTATATATTGTCATCCTTCTTCCATTTCATCACTGCGCTTAAAGCGGACGGAAGTTCGGATGAAATCGACGTGCCTTTGAGGAAGCTGTTTGCCGATCAGGACTTGGTGAATCGCTACGGTCTGATGAGCCTGAACTCAGTGAACTGGTCACGCATCCTGGTGCAGCTGGCGCATTTTATATATGCCTATCTGCAACTGAGCGGAGTTCAGTATACAGACGGAGACAAACTACCCGCTCTGGAGGTAGTGGTGCCCACAGGAGGGGCAGGAAATATAACAGGTACAGACTTACATTATGTGTACAAAAGACATTCCCTGTGACGCCTCAGAAGACAAGCGTCTTATAAGGAGGCACTTGGAGGGCGACGTATGTTGCCAGGTTACCAGCATACACTAACAGTTGCTAACCCTGAGGTCCATTAGACAAGATACAACACCTTAGGGGATGAGTATTGTAGGAGCACAGCAGGACGTACTGTATTCTTGCCTTATTCTTTAATTATAAGACAAATATGAGACACTGAAAATATTTTATGTGGACATAAAACGATGTCCTCACATCTCACAATAAACCCTTATAAGGCATAATTTTTTTCACACATCCCAACAATCAGGAAATTACAGTTGTGCTTACAGTAGATCGTCATTAATAAGAGGACTTTAGGAAATGAGTCCTGAAGATGTCTAGTGTGTTAATATTTATACGACGTTAAAAGGCTCCTGAAGTAAGTAAGTAAGATTTTGGTTCTGAAGATCCTGCAGAAGCTTTATACGAGTTCCAAGCTGAGTTTTGGAACACATTTTTGCACGGAACGAGGGTTGTGGAATTTGGCCCTGATTTACTTACATTGTACTTGCATTCCGGGTGACAAACTTTATTGTATATATGTAGAGCAGGAAGATTTATAACAACCAAGATCTACAGTATCGGCTAAATGTACCAACATGGTATTGGTACTAGAAAGTGTCTCACTTAGATGAAAAAGTGAATTTTCAAATCGAATCATGATACTTAACGCTACTTATCTCTCGATCCGTGCATACTCGTTTATATTCTTATCAGATAAAAAGAAACACTTTTGCTAAATACAATTCGATGCCCTTTTATTTCTGTAGTGTCCGTAACCTTTTAAAATTCCAATCTTTCAGTGATATTTGTAGTTTCGTCATTCAGATGAAACTTTAGGTTTTAGATTTAGACATCGACTTGAAAATGTCTATTATTTTAAAATGCTAAGTTGTTAAGATATTGCAACATGAATTTGACATGGTTACAGACACTACAGATTTTTGGCTTTTTAATTTAAGCATCACTTTTTACAGGTCATATGCTCACACCAATTTTAGTATCAATACTAAAATATTGAAAAATATGAATCATTTCCATTTTAAATTATTATTTTTGGAAACAAGACTGAACAAGGAGGCGCATCTACTGAAATTTTTTTGGGAAATCAAGATTGGACACTTCCATGTTGCATAAACTTCAGGAGTAGCTTCTTTGGCACAGACAAATGTTCAGTTTCAGTGTACAGGTGTCCCTAGTAAAGTAATATGTGCATATGTTTAGTAAAGAGTGTATACTGTAGGGCTTTTTTTAGCAGGTAGAATAGACGGATCGACTGCAGCATATGTGCCCTTTTATTGTAGCACATCTGCAAATGAAGCTGAATAGGTGATGGGCTCATGCTTTATTATGTAAGCAGGTGAAAAGGTTAGCGCTGTTATTTGTGTTGAGGATGCATTCAGTCTGCCTATTCTTAGACATTCTGCTGCTTTTGTAGCTTTTGGATCAACATAGGCTCAATATAATCCTGACAATAGGTCACATGGGTCATTTAGATGCGAAGGTTTGGCTTGATAAAGCCTCTAAAGCATTCGATTTCAGCTAGATCTAATGTAATAATAGGCCGTGTTTGATTTGCATTTAGGAGTTGAAGTGCATGCTTTTTTTTCTTTTTTCTTTTAATTGTAGCTGGATGCATCGTAAAGCACATGGGGTTTCCTCTGCACCTCGTGGCCGTGGTGAACTCTAATGATATCCTGCACCGCGCAGTTCAGAGTGGAGATTTCTCCATGGCCGACAGTGTCAAGCAAACTCTGGCTCCAGCCATTGATATTCAGGTGCTTCATATATATATATATATATATATTTTTTTTTTTAAATATTTTTTTCTTTTCCACGAGCTGATCTTATCTACAGAGTGCATGTGAGATAATGATCTGTTTGTAGGATCCTTATAACATGGAGCGTGTGTTCTGGCTGTTATCTGGGCAAGATGCTGTTCTAGTAAAGAAGATGATGGAGCATTTTCAGGGCACACACACGCTCTCGCTACCCGAAACACTTCATGAGAAGGTCTGTAAAATGTGCAAACCAATCAGACTTGCTAAAATTGCATTAGTAAAAATTGACCAAAATTAAGGCTTAATTAATATTATATATATAATATTATATATAAATATTTATATATATAGGTTTGGCTAGATTCAAGAATATTTCACTTGCTAGGATGTCTTTTTTTTTTTTTTTTTGCAGTGTAGCCCTAAACGTTATAAGTTTGAGACATCTTTTGTGTCCTCTCATCTTTTTTCCGTTTGTGTAGCTGTATTCAGCCATGTGTTCAGGTTCTGTGTCCGATGATGGAATAATGGAGGCCATAAAGAGGTGCTGGGAGGAAAATCAGTACCTGGTGTGTCCTCATACAGCTGTGGGAGTCTGGCATCACTACCACTGTCCTGTCCGCAATGGCGAGAACAGGTCTCTCAAGACTTTTGCACAGTACTGTACTGTATTGTATATTAATCTCTCATTAATGCAAACACATGACACCAAAGTCGAACACATGAAGCAGATGAAACATTTCAATATGTCACGAATAAAATGTTCCTTCTCATTATCCAGGTGCTGCATTGCGACAGCCTCTCCAGCCAAGTTTCTTGAAGTGGTCCAGAAAGCGGGCCTGACCGTCGAGCTCCCCGGAGCGGTGAGGCAGCTGGAGAAGATGGAGACACGCTGTAAACATCTGGAGCGAAGTGATGACTGGGAAACGGCACTAAGAGAGCGCATCGAGGCTATCGGCTCGGCACGACAACAGGGAGCGCTGTTTTATACAGTATAGGCAGGAAGTTTGAAGGGTGCTGGTTGAAATCCCCTCGTTAGGACGCGAATACTCAGATTGATTACATTTGGATAATCGAAATGTAATGTAACTTTAATTAAAAAAAGAAATTTTAATTTGAAATTTTTTTTCCTATTAGTACGTACAGTAAGATTGTTCTAACATAAGAGCAGCCCTGAATGTTGTGAAAAGGGTAAGTCTGGACAAATCAGACCACATGACATTTTTCCAGTGCTCTGAAGTCCAATCTTTATGCTCATATGCTTTATGATTAGTCTCATTAATAAGTGGTCTCCTTATGGCTACACAGCTGTTTAGTCCCATCCCGTGAGTTCTCATCACATTGTGCGAGTATGAAAACGCTTTCACTATTAAAAAAAGTTCTGGTTATAACTGTTGATTTTTTTTTTCTTTCCATGCAAGTGTTTAAGTAACATCAAGTCATGATTTTTTTTTTCCCGACTACAAAGTTGTCCATAAAGTTGATAGTTCAGCACTAAACTTCCACATTACGATAATGTGTTGAAACCAGTTCCATTAGTTAAAAATTTCCTTAGTTGTTTTCTTTGCAATAATTTGACCCTTCTGAAATGGCGACTTTAGAATTTAATATAAAATTTTATATTATATTATTAAAAATATATATTATATTATATTATATTATATTATATTATATTATATTATATTATATTATATTATATTATATTATATTATATTATATATTTTTGCCCTGGCAATGTATATCTTGTGTATGTATTGCTTTCATATAGTATTTAAATATTAATTACATATTTACATAATTTAAAACTTTCATTCACCTTAGTGTCTTTATTTTCTTTCAGCATTGCGGTAAATCTCTTCTGTGCCATACAGAAAATACCATATTTTTTTAAATGTGTGTGTGTGTGTGTGTGTGTGTGTGTGTGTGTGTGTGTGTGTGTGTGTGTGTGTGTGTGTATCCTAGTCATTACATGTTTATGGGCCCTGTTTAACGTGTTTGACCTTTTGGACTTTCCACAATGGTTTACAACTTTTAAAAAATTTGTCGAAGCTGTATACTGTATTTCGATCAGCTTTTGAAGCAAATCAACACACAAAGTCATGTTAAAGTATTAAAGCACCGCATAAAGTGACTTTAATTGCTGCAGAAATGCATAATCAATAACACTTGTTAAAATACAAGACCAACATTCATATCTTATCACATTCTACATCGGCATCTGATTTTACAAACTGTGTACAAAGGGCATCAGAAGGTTCGGCTGGTGTTCTGCTCCTACGGTGATGTGATCCCTGTATGGACATCTCATTGGTAAGGCTTGAAGTTTGTCAAATGAAGAAGCTTCAGGAGGAAGTCCTTGCCCCTGGAAGGTAGGTTGTGAGCGGGTGCGTCGTCTTCTCCTTCCAGACATGAGGGATCGATGGTGCAGCTTTCTGTTAAAGCGACGCAAGAGATATAGATTTTACCAAGACAGATTTAACCAGGTAAAAAAAAAAAGTTTAATAATATATTTGGCTGTAAAAAGAGTAGGCTGTAACGAATTAATCAAAAAATAGCTTTCAGTCTTAAACGTCATAGAAAATAAACACAATTTTTTGCTTGTAAGGTCTTTTTTTTATATAATTTGTTATGAAAAACTTCTGTTTGATTTTTCTTTAAAGAAAAGTAAGTAAGATTGGATACTTTGTAGCTAATTTCAATCATATCTTTAAAATCAAAATTTAGTTGAATATATACATTTTTAGCTATTCATTTGTAGTTACTGTGACTTTGTTTAACGTATATTTGAAATATTAAATAGGCAAATGTAATATCTAATCATTTTAATATCTAATCATTTTTGTGACAATTATTACACCTATTTTTATGCATTTCATTCGTATCAGTTTTAAAAATGTTCGATTTTCCTGGTACATGTAGGCCGGATAACAGTAGCTGACCCGAGTCACAGCAGACTCCTGGTGCGGCGCAGCGTCCAGCCACAGAGCCGCAGGGTTTTCCTCCAGTCTCACACGGAAAGGGCACGTAGTCTTCCTCCAGGCAGTGAATGGCCTCCGGAGTGCCCACCATGCAGCCTATTTCCTCTCCGCAGCAGATATTGGGACCAAAGCATCTGCCCTTATCTCCAGGACCGCACGTCATGCACTGAGCACCAACAAGAGCATGTGTTAAAGTAACTGTCAGTAAATAGCAAATAATCATTCAGTTATTATACATTTCTTTTAGCTAGGATTGATTTTTTTTTCTCTTTAACTATAGACATTGTCACAAATCCGGCAAAAATCTGATTTGGTAAGCCAGAGGTGATAGTTGCAAGAAATACTTCCTAAATATATTTAAAAATCTTCATTTATTTTTAGAATATTTCTACATATTATGCAAAAAGTTTTCTATATCCGAGAAAAAAATTTCTCGGAAATAAATATGTTCTTTTTTCCCCCAGCAAATTCAACTCAGAGATCTTTAGAACTTCTATGTCTATTTTACCAACTCCATGTTTTTCCCAGAATTCTTTGCAATAGGATTTCTGTAAGTAGACTTTATTTGGAATTTTTGAAAGGAGTCTCCAGTATCAGCAACAGTCAAAGCAAAAGCTGTAGTGTTTTCCCAAAACAGGATAGATGTAAGGATGTTTCTATATATAAACTTACTTTTTTTGTTTTATGAATTAAAAAAAACAAACATAAAATAAATAGCCAACCATCGATTTATTCAAATAAATGAAAATAATAAAAACTAATTATTTATTTTAAGATTACTGTGATATACCACTTGAAATGCATTACACTCATTATTAATTATTTTTCTATATTTAACTATCATGCTTTATTTCTGACTGATCACTTTTTGTAATATACTTCGTAGCAATGTTATGGTTTACATTTAGCAATAAAAATAATATTTAAAAAAAAGCAAAAAACCTGTCTATTTGGGCTGTCCTGTACTGCTCTTTTGCCACCGATGGGGCAGTTGGAGATGTAGCAGGCTGTGCAGACGGACAGCAGACACAGCATGCAGAAGATTGAAAGAGGTGTTCCGGACATTCCTGCGAAACAAAGAATCGGAACATACAAACTGATATCAGTAAAGCTCGACTGTAACAACGCAACAAATCACAAAAAAAATTTCAAACAGTGATGAAATGCAGAAAGAGACAAAAGCACAAAGAATTCCCATACTTACTTTGTCAAGGCTTATGGTAAGAAAACACAGTGTGATTCAGTAGCTTCAGTAGCTGATGTCTCTCTGTAAGCCTTAATATCTTCCCTTATATACCTTGAACTTCCTTTTAGAACGTGATATTACCACATTATTATCTATTACATTCAAATAATCTTAATTGGCCACATATTAATCGTGTGACCTAATTAGGACAGAACACTGGTCATTTAGTGATCCAGTAACAAGGATGTGAGTCATAGTGCTGAGGTTGTGATGATGCATAAGATTACAGAATAAAACATTTTCAGCCTTAACTTGCTAAGGGTTACATGTTTTTTTTTTTGTGTGTGTGTGTGTGTGTGTGTTATTGCATAGGGGGGAAATTTTTATTTGTCACATCTACCTTATAACACAATTAAATGTTTTTTTATTTTTATTTTTTATTTTTTTGAGGCCAGAGTGAGCCACCACTGTACCTAGTTGGTTAGTATAGAAGGCTTTACCCATCATTCTTACAAATTTTCTCTGAGATATAAAGCTTACAGTTTCATTTTATATAACTTTAGAACAGAAGGAGGACTTACTTTACCTAACACAGAAACACATTTTTCAAGTTCATGCTATATTATATATATCATATAAAGATCCACCCTGTCATGACACATCTTTGTAACTTTTCAAACTTGTTTATGATTATTCCACAGTAAGTACGATATTTACATCTTTTAATAGAGATTGAGAAATGGATTTGAGGCAAAATAATGTAAAGTGGAAATAACGTCAATGGGTTTATTTAAATTCACCTTCCAATAAAAGCATGATGGTTTTGTCATTTTTATTTATTCCAGCTTGCATATCTTTATGTTTAAGGTTTTTGCTGAGGTGTGGCTTTTATGTAACATAACAATCTACTTATAGCAAATAATGAAATAAGTATGATTAAATGATATTTGAATTTTTTTTCATGTGACATTTTACTGATTTTTTAAAAATCCATTTGTCTGGTTTAAACACTTATGGGAGATATTAGGCAATGTTTTAGTATCAAAAGGATTTTTTTTTTTTTAAGTATAGTATTCATTACTCCTGATACTTGATGATCTGGCAGCTTATAGAGACCCAGCACCTTACTAAGACACTAATTTATCATAAACATTTGCCAGAGAAAAACTACTGTAATGTGCAAATTATTATTATTATTATTATTATTATTATTATTATTATTATTATTATTATATAATTTTTAGTACAAAATTTGTTTTACATGTTTATTTCATGACTTCAGCAATAAAAAAATATAATAATAAAAAAAAAATAATACATTGTACATTGTACATCCTATTATGTGTAGAAAAGAAAATATACTGCTTTTTATAGTACTGCATGTTTTAATGTAGAAACTTTTTATGTAGAAGACCTCCTTGCTCTACAACAGTTACGCGTGTAAGACTTTTACACAGTACTGTACTTCCTAATGGCATAAAAAAAAACACAAATTCGTAGTAAAGCCTCCAATACAACATCAAAATCAGATACAAAGTCAACGAATGATAAAGATATTCATAACATATTATTGCTCACTTTCATATATTATACCTGTGTCTGGCTTTTATTTTTGTATAACTCATACAGTACATGTCTACCAGAGGAATATCACACACTGAAGAAACAATATCTTTACTGTTTACTGATGGAATGACACCATGTTAACTGTGAAGAACCACCAACACTCGAACGGTGTGAAACTGTCAGCAATTTCTGAAAAAGACGCTTCCACTGTTTACGCAAACATCTGCTTAGACATTTTAAGACCAGCGAGCAATATGACAGTTCCTCTTGGCCAAAATAGTTAGGATCGTTAAGTGTTAACCTTATTCATGTCTCATATGCAGATTAAAACAGTCCCAAAATACATGATAGTAATGGATTAAATCAGAGCATGAATGCAAATTGGCTAATACATTTTCAGAACAGATTGTCTTTAGGTCAATGAGTGTCATACTCCTCTGCTTTTTAATAATTTATCACTAATTAAGGTGTAATAGTGAATACATCTCGAATATTAAAATTATTACTGAGAATCCGGTTATCCAAATCATTCTGGGGTTGTTTTCAAAATAATTTTTTCTATTTATTATTACGATTATTATTATGATTATTATTAATATTATGATTATTATTATTTATTCATTCATTTTTAAACAAAGCACAATTAATCATCAGAATATTTCAGAAAATGCTAAATTTTATGCTTTTGCTTTTTTTTCCCCCCACACAACAGTCTTTACAGTTTCCACAAAAAATAGAAAAATAAATAAATAATAATAAAAAAAGCCTTATTGATGAAAGAGATTAAAGTATAATCAGTCTGATTGGAGCTGACAGTAAAGCTAGTATAACTCAAATAGCCACTCTTTAGAACTATGGTGAGCAGAAAAATATCTCAAGATGCACAATACCTCAAATCTAGAGGTTACAAATTTAGAAGATCACATCAGGTTCCACTCGTGTCACCCAAGCACAGGAATCTACAGTATGTTGGACCCTGCAACGAGGCAATAAAACTTTGTGGGTGTCAATTGAAGATGGATGCAAAAACAGAGGTTTTTTATTTGCTTAAATATTTTTTTGCACAGTTTTTATCCACTTGGCATCTCACTGCAATTAGCAATGTGTCCTCGCACCTCCAGGGTCAGGGGTTTGATTTTCATTTTAAGTCTGTCTGCATGGAGTTTGCATGTTCTCCTTGTGCTTGGTGGGTTTCCTTCAAAAACACTGGTTTCCTCCCACAGTCCAAAGACATGCAGTTTAGTTTAGTCTGTGTTTCCAAATTGCTCATATGATGTGTGTGTGTGCTTCTGCCTTGTGAAGTATTGACCCCTGTCCTATGCCTACTTTTCCTCATACCTGGAGTACCCTAGGATAGGCTCCAGCCACTCCATGTCCATGTACGGGATAAATCTAAATTGATTAAGAAAGTGTTTACATCTCTTCTTTGTAGAAACTGCATCTCTTTACTATCTTTCTTTTCAACTCTGTCTGGCTTGTTTCTACCTCAAATGTTACAACGAGTCCTAATCAGGTTCCACCATCTCTTTAGACAGTTTTTTGTTCTGGCACCTAGATGGTGGAATGAACTCCACCCAAAAAGAGAAAAACAAAAACAAAACAAACAAAAAAAAATACCCTTCCCAACAGTGTCTGACTGATGGTACTTAGTTAGTAACCTAGTAACCCGTGTAAGGATATATCCAATGACGGACACTACAAAGCACTTTTGTAAGTCACTCTGGATAAGATGCAATCAGGTGACTAAGCACGACATTCTGAAACAATTGGAAATGTGTGTGAAACAAGTTGCACATTTAAACTAATTTGAATGCATTCATTTTGTGCGGATTTGTTATGTTATACACTCTCACTCACTCATTGCCTACACGGCTTTATCCTGTATACAACCTCACAGGGGGAGCCTTTTCCAGGAAACTTAGGGCACAAGGCGGGGGTTCACTCTGGATAAAGTGCCAATCAATCTTACACTAGGGCAATTCAGGAATGCCAATTAGCTTAATCTGTGTGTTTTTGGGACTGTGGGTGGAAACCAGAGTACCCGGAGAAAACCCACCAAGTACACCATGCACACAAGCATGAGACGGGAATCGAACCCGAACCCTGGATGTGCGATTCCACCGTGCTAACCACTATGCCACCGTGCTTTCTTATGTTATACAAGTTCATTAATGTACTAATCCATATTCTACACCGCTTCTCCTCAATAAATGGGCGGGGGGGGGGGGTGGGTGGGTTGTGAGCTGGAGCCTATACCAGGGTACAAGGAGGGGGACACCCTGGACGGGGTGCCAATCTATCAGAGGGCACACATGCTTTTGCACACTATGGGCATTTTGGGAAAACCGATTAGCCTAATCTGTATGATTTTGGGACTATGGGAGGAAACCAGAGTACTTGGAGGAAACCAACCAAGCATAGGGAGAACAAGTGAACTGAATGCACACAGACCTGAGGCGGGAATTGAACCCTGACCCAGGATGTGCAAGGCGACAGTGCTAACTACTAAATACTACAAAGTTTAACATAAATATTAATATAAGCTTATTATAATATGAATCATCGTTTATACAGTCATCCATTAAAATGATCATACATAAATATAATGTAGTGTGGTTCTTTAATAAAGCATTAGCTCCGCCCCTCGCGTGAAAGCCCCGCCTCCACCTGTACACGGTGAGCGGAAGCAAAGATGGCGGTGTTTGTGTAACGAGGGGCGGCGGGTGAGCGGCTTTAACACGCAGATTTATATAGTATAGCACGCACCTTACCGTGTAATTTGTTATACAATTAACGTTATATGCGTGTATATTTAGAGGTATTAAAGTGTAGCAGTTTGTAATGCAGTGTTTCTTCCGTTGTAGAGTTACACTGCTAATGACAGAGCAATAATAATAATAATAATAATAATAACAACACAGCCGAGGAGGAGAGCCGCAGGAGAGGAGATTTCAGTGTTCTCATGTGTTACAGCAATGTGTTTCAGGTAAATGGGTTATTTTAGTGTTTATAAAGATGAACTATTCTGTTAATACGGGGTGTCATTGTGCTTTTCCAGCGCCGCTCGTGACACTCGGCTGACACGTAGGCTTGCTCGCGCTGGCTTGCTCGTGCTGGTTTGCTCGCGCTGGCTAGCTGCTTCTCACAGCAGTGGTTTAGAGAATTTATATCAATTTTTACAAAGTCTGCTGCTGCAGTGTTTATATATATATATATTTTTTGTCAGATGTTACTGAATATAGGGTGTACTGAAATATAATTACAAGCATTTCATAAGTGTCAAAGGCTTTTATTGACAATTACATTGAGTTTAGTTCATGCAAAGAGCCAATATTTGCAGTGTTGACCCTTCTTTTCTTTTGCAAGACCTCTGCAATTCACTGTCAATCAACTTCCGGGACACATCCTGACTGATTTCAATCCGTTCTTGCATAATCAATGCTTGGAGTTTGTCCGAATTTCTGGGGTTTTTGTTTGTCCATGCGTCTCTTGACAGAAGTTCGCAGTATGATTAAGGTTTGAGGAGTTTCCTGGCCATGAACCCAAAATTTCAATTTCTATTTTTTATGTCAAGGTGCTCCATCATCCTGGAAAAGGCATTGTTTGTTACTGTTCGTTTTTGGATGATTGGGAGAGGTTGCTGTGTTCTTGAGTAAAGCCATCAGTCCTATGTCATGCCAACATTAAAGCATCCTGAGACCATTCATGTGTGGTGTTGCTTCTCAGCCAAGGGAGTGGGCAATTTTGCCTAAGAACAAAGCCATGAGTGAAGAATTGTGCAAAAACATCCTCAGAGAGCAACTTCTTCCAAACGTCCAAGATAACAAAAAGATCTAAAAACACTGAAGCAGCAGTCTTTGTGGAAATCAATATTTGTGTCATTCTCAAAATTTTTGGCGACGACTGCGCAATAAATCTGTACCTTGACAGTAGGTTCATTGTAAATATATAACAGGTACAATAAAATCCATAGTGTTTAATTAACATCCAGACAGTTTATTTTATATTTTTAGAATGTATTTGTATCCAAATAGACTTGTTGTAGGGTGTTGAACACTCTCAGTGTAAGAACATTACTGGGGATTTTGCTGTGTAATAATTATCACTTAATATGAAGATTTAAAAAAAAATTCATTTTTGTCATCTATCATACATTTTTGCTTCACTCCCTGGGTCTGTGTGCATGAGGTTTGCATGTTCTTCCTGTGCTTGGTTGGTTTCCTCCATATATTCCTGTTTCCTCCCACATCCCAAAGACAGGCAGGTTAATTGCTAATTGATGTTCCCAGATTGCCCGTAGTGTGTGAATGTCAATCGGACGTTGAGCTGGCAACCTTGATCGATGGATGTAACGATGAATACATGTCCAGGAAGGGGGGTGTATCCATCGCCTGATGTGCCGGATAGCACGTGGACGGACCAAAATACAAAAAAGTATCATGAATACTGCAGCCATTTGCCGCCTATGTTACACTTTAATATGTACACAGTTAACAACAATAAAAAGCCACATGACTTGAGGGTTTGATTCTCACCTCGGGTCTGTCTGCGTGGTGGGTTTCCTCCGGGTACTCTGATTAATTAATGCACTCT
>JAAGKR010003581.1:0-72541 GCA_011419295.1 Clarias macrocephalus
AGAGAGAGACAGAGACAGAGAGAGAGACAGAGAGAGAGACAGAGAGAGAGAGAGACAGAGAAGAGAGAGAGACAGAGACAGAGAGAGAGAGACAGAGAGAGACAGAGAGAGAGACAGAGAGAGAGAGAGAGACAGAGACAGAGAGAGAGAGACAGAGAGAGACAGAGAGAGAGACAGAGAGAGAGAGAGAGACAGAGACAGAGACAGAGAGAGAGAGAGAGACAGAGAGAGAGAGAGAGAGAGACAGAGAGAGAGACAGAGACAGAGAGAGAGAGACAGAGAGAGACAGAGAGAGAGACAGAGAGAGAGAGAGAGAGACAGAGAGAGAGAGAGAGAGAGAGAGAGAGAGAGAGAGAGAAACTAGGAAAAAGGTTACTGTGAACCAAGACAAGCTCAGTACTTCTAAGTAAACTTGGAGATGAGGACATTTTGAGACCGTACAGTAAATTGAGGACTTCTAATTTTACTTGAGTAAAATTTTACCTAAAATATCTCTCCTTTACCTCAAGTACAGGATTTGTGTACTTTGCCCACCACTGCTCACATTTAGTCCCCAACAGTTAGTGTAATTAACAGGGATAAAAATATAAATTCCTACTGGTACTATGGAGCCAAACGTGACCATGTGACTAAGTGACCATGGATGTATTTTTTTTACTTTATATTTATATAAACTTTATATTTCCATTTATTCCATTTTAGAATATCAGCTCGATTCTGGGCTTGAATCCCAAATAGCATTAAACAAAAAGATATTGCGCTACACTACACTACACCAAGTTCGGCCCTTGATCAGATCAGTTGCTCGGAGACAAAGTGTTTTTTTAAAGACGATATAACATTATCAGATGTGTTTTCATGCTGAAAGTGCTTCTGTGACTGGTTTTGAACATGGGCTTTGGCAGGCCAACAGTTAGTGTAATTAACGAATGGTAGAACACCTGTAACACATCCCAGTGCCGTAATGCTCTATATCGGCACTCGTGGAATGGCTCTCATCAAGGTGGACCTTACTCTTGTATAATAATATCTACAGGTTAGTAGTAACAAGTAACATTTAATCTGTTACATTTATTTGAGTAACGTCATACTTTTTACTTTTACTTGAGTAGATTTGTGAAGAAGAAACGCTTCCCTTACTCCGCTACACTCGACTCGTAACTTTCCTAACCATTTTTTCTACACATGCAGCCGGTAGTTGAACCGCATGACTGTTTCACCAATCAGACACAGCAACAATAATCACATGTAGTCACATGACCACATACAAACCGGCGGCATAGCGGGAAAAAAACAATCTTCAGCCGATGAAAACATAAAATTATCAGAGGCATCTGTCTCCAGTGCTACAACAGAAGAGGATAACCACCCCAGGCCTCATATACAAAGCATGTTTCGCTTAACCACAGTGCAAAAGAACAGCTTCATACTGCGGTGTCTTCTCTGTCTGACAAATCAACATTTCAGCTTATTAAAACTCGACTTCGAAACATGTTGCATGTAAGTTTAGCTATTTTTTGAACGTTGCAATGTTAGCATATATAATGATACTATAATACATGTATACATAGAATATATACATGTATTATATTATACTGTGCATAATATATAGTTATTATAATAATAAAAAAAATTAAACAATTGAAACAGTTACTCAGTACTTGAGTATCTTTTCATCTAATACTTTTTTACTCTTACTTGAGTAATATTTCGGATGACTACTTTTTACTTCTACTTGAGTAATCTTATTTTGAAGTACAGCTACTCTTACTTGAGTGCATTTTTTTTGGCTCCTCTACCCACCTCTGATAAAATCTACAAAAAGAAGGTATCAGTCAAATACCAGTTGAATGCATTTGGATTTATGCTGATTCGAAATGAGTTAAGTCGCAATATTCGCATTATTCACCTGACCACAGCAAATGAATAATGAACGTTTCACCTCCTGCAGTACAGTACCTGCCCTCTGTTTGTATTTCATAAGCAAACTAGACATCAACACTGGAAGGAATTGTGAGGTTTAGTCAAAAGCAAAAACGCACAGGTGTTCCACGGAGCACAAACAGGAGGACGAAGATGCAGATCTGGATTTTATTAAAAGTAATCAAAGGAGACGAAACAGAAGAGCCAGCCAGCATTCTACAGTCTACGCAAGCACAAACCCTGTGCCAGACTTCACAAGGTACAGTATGAACTAAACAAACTGGAGTCAAAAGCAGAGAAGCAGGTATTGAAATACAGAGACTCGTACGACTTTGTAATGTTTAAGTGCACTGTATGTCCAAGTCATTGTCGCGGGTTTTGGAAAATGTAAACAGGTTTTGAGGGATAAAAAGGATGTGGATATTGGACACTGCTGAGGCAGGATGAGACAAATATGAAGTAGTCCTCAGAACAGAGGAAATAGGGGTGCGGCTAGATTCTGTATGCACAAAGTTAGACTGAGGATTACCGGCGACAAGGCAGGGTACACAGCGGAGCAATGACCAAACATGACTAAGATTTAAGTAGATAATGACAAAAAGATTAGAGTCAGAGCGATCAGTTAGTTACTGTGGCAGATTTAATCAAACTCTGACAAACAGGAACAGGAAGTGTGCTGAATGATACGTTATATAATGATATGAATAAATTGAACACTAGAAATAACAAAAAGTCAATGTGAGTGTTAAAACTTATGGCCTACCCCAAGCTACTATACTGCTTGATCTACAGTTGAAGAAAACTATGGAAAGTTTAAGTACAAAGAAAAATCAACAATCAACACAGTGGACATTTTATTCCACGAGTGCTGATATACAGCATAACAGCACTAGGCCGTTTAACCATATGTGTCATTAACAATCGTTAACTACACTAACTGTCGGTTACCAGCAAAGGGTAAAAGTCGGCCGTTACAGTCAGCAGTACTGAGTGGAGAACCGCTGCCTGCCAAAACCTAAACTCAATACCAGCCACGGAAGCACTTTCAGCATCTGATAAGGTTATGGCATCTTAAACAACACTTGTCTCCATAATAATGGCTTCTGAGTCGTTCCAAATTGCCTCTGTCCTGTTTTATTTACGCCCACCGAGAGCTGCACGGATAAATAGCTTCTAAGTGGAATAAGAGGAACTATATAAACGAAACTAGGCGGCATGGTGGGTCCAGACTTGATTCCCGCCTCTGTGTGCATGGAGTTTATGGGCTTTATGGGTTTCCTCCGGGTACTCCGGTTTCCTCCTACAGTCCAAAGACATGCAGATTAGGCTAACTGGCATTGCCAAATTGCAGATTGTAGTGTGTGAATGAGTGTGTATGTGTGTGTCCTGTGATGGATGAGAACCCTGTCCAGGATGTACCCCGCCTCATACTCATATTTGAGTCTCCTGGCATAGGCTTTGCCCCCCGTGTGTATACAGGATTAAGCGGTGTAGACGATGAGTGTGTAAGTAAGTAGTACAAAGAAACTTACATGATTTATACGACCGTCACCCCATGCTTTTGTTCTCCCTACCTTTTGGCTACATATGGGAATACTGGTAAAAATTTCAAACTACTTTCACCCCAGTTAATCACGCTTGGTTATGACACTGTCGATCGCCAGCTCCGCCAGTCACCCAAGGATATGCGTTGATATGTATATAACCTATAATAACTGGTTAAATAGACAAACAAAGCATAATATGTTGATAATAAATAGTGTTTGTAGGACTGTTGCATAAAAGCAATATCACAGTCGAGGTCATGCTGTTGTGCCCGGATATCATCACGGCTTTGATGCCTAAGGCAGCGTGCATCACAGCCGTGCTGCTATCCAGCACAACCTCAAGTGTGATATCGCTTAAATATGATTATTTCCATTTGTTTTCAGTAAGAGATCAGTCATCCAGATGTTTACATCCCTGCAAAGAAATGTGGTAGACTTTTAGTTTTATTTACATTATTTTATTAAGTTACAAGGCAGTTTTTTCAGGCTTGTCAGGATGCTGATGCTCAATTTTATAGTGCGATAATTGTCGATATGGGAAATATAATATATATATATTTCCAAGCCCTGGTTGACGCCTAACATGGGCTTTTGCATTATGCCTTGGGTATTGTAAGCTTGTTAGTAGTTTAAGGAGCAGTTAAGCATCCTGACATCGTGACTAAAGCAGGATGAATCAAACAACACTGAGCAACGTGAGTGTGTTAACATTCCCCAAAGCATGTTTCCTGTTGAAATATTTTGGTACCAACAGAAAACTGTTAAAACCGTTCCTTACTCGAGCTGATATAGCAAGGTGAGAATCTCAGGAAACTGAGGAACGCACCCGTTTTTGGCATTCTCTCCTCCACACGCAAACATCCTAAATCTATACCACTTATACTGTAGTGGTGATGCTGTAAATCTTCACTATTTGCTTAACAAAACTCTGAATACAGCCCAATGTGTACAGTACGAATGCCGCTATCCGCTCCCACTAGCACACTTTCTATATCTACTGTATATAACCTTTCAAAATGATCATTTAGTGACCTTAAGAAGAAAGTATGGGAGGAAGCGAAAGAGAGAGAAAGAATGGAAGGAGAGAGAAGGCAAAGAAGCGAAATGAGACTTTCTGACGCAGGAAAAACTATTTAGTAGATAAATGTTATTTCTGCAAATAGTGCAAAGGGTAACACAGTGTAAGAAATGGTGCAGGATGAGAAGTCGTCATAGAAGCAAGAAAGATAAAATAAGCGGAGGACGAACAAAGATAGCCCTGAAAAGCAACCGTGGCTGTGAAGTGGAATGAGATATCGGCTAATGAGGTAAAGCAAGAAGAAAAGCACAGGACAAGGTTGATACAACACAGGACGAACAACAGGCATGAATAAAAAGAGGAAAAAAGAAGCGAATCCAGGTCAGGAGAAAAGGGGACAAATGAAAGATCTGACCTTAAAACTCACTCACCTAGTACAAGCCAGTGTTGGCCCCAAAGGTCAGGACTACGTCAAAACCATTTCACCAAATATAAAGATGTCCTTTCATGCCCAGCTTCAGAAACCACAGTGCAGCTGGCCTTAAAAGGCCAAAACAGAAAAATTCACTTCTGCCCAAATGTCAAGTCTGTGTTGGGATCTCCAAGGAGACGTTTATAGGTTACAAACAGGTCAAAGCTTGTTATGAGCTAAACAAAGTTAATTCCAAAGTGTGCACTGGTGCAGGTTTCCGTTCTGAATTACTAAGCGTTTATCATTCATCAGACACATGCTTATGTTCATAAATGAGGCCCAATCCAGTCCAAGCACATAGCTGAACCTGTGAGGGTTAGGCGCCGCACTCAATGGCTCTTCAGTAGATCTTTAGATCTCTAAATCTTGATTAACTACAACCATCCAGTTACCCGTACAGAACCGTAACCGCTTCGCTTTCACAGCATGTAGAAACGAAATTCCAGTGGCCGCACCATTAGTATTTGAGTTGACTTCCACCTGATCTCCTCCTCCATTTCAGCAGAAGAAATCCAGTATAAGCCATTAAACTCTAATAATCTCTTTGAATATTTAACAAGCACAAAGCAAGCACATGGTCGCCATGGTATTGAAGCTGTCAATGTTACTATTGGAATAAAATTTTAGTTGGCGCTTAAAACGGAGGTAGATTTTTCCCTTTAACGACTCGCATAGCTGCTGTGCTTCTCTTCTGCGGAAAGTATCGGGTGTGTGTTAGAGTTCAGATCGTAGGGCTCGTAACATTAATGTTAATTATTTAAATAAGGAAATCCCTAATAATAAGTCCTAGGCGTAAATGAACAGGCATTAGATGTGGTGCCATTATTTTATGTAATTAATTTCAGTATGGTATTTATTTTTTTTTTGAAGGGGACCTATTAAGCAAAAATTCACTTTTAAATCAGATTTAAACATTCTCCAGTGTACAGAGAAAAAAAAACATAATAAAACATTTCATGCTCTTTGCTCTTCTTTCCATGTTTGTATTGACCAAGACTGAAATGAGCAAATTAGAATTTCCCCCTATTGTGACCTCATAAAAAAAACCCTTCTGCTCAACTGCGACCGGTTCTGCCAAGGTCTGCAGTTTCTGGGCGTCATTATTAAAAAGCAAATTTTAAGGCTAGGCTAGTCTGTGGTGGCTAACTGTTAACGACTAGCCTAGCCTTCTTTAGCTCTTCGCTGTCTTTTAACTTTTATATACTGTAGCTACATTGACAAAGTCATCACAAATTAATGCTTTTTCACTAATTGCAAAAAAAAAAAAAAAAGGCATTTTCACACTTATTTAGTTTTGGGGAAAATCCTGAAACCCAGGTGGGAAATACTCGACAAGGTGCAACTTTTCCATTCGCTGCGTTCTGATTGTGTAGGAAAATAGGGTTATATAGTGGCATAGGGTTAAGGGATAAGGGTCTTGCCCAAGGACCCAACAATGATGGAGTTAAAACCCCAGACCACAGATCAGCAACCCAGAGCATCAACCTCCTGAGCACCTTAAAAAGGGAGTATAATACGTGACCTTTAATTAAGATAAAAGATAAAATAACTTAAGGGAGCATATAAATTATGGGTCAGTACAGTCCTGTTCAAAGGTCTTAAGCTATGCCTCATTTCTTCACAATTTTAGTTTCTAACTTAAAGAATAGTTCTCCAGGCTTCCTTTGGCTCTCATGTTTGGCAAGTTTTAAAATAATGTTTTTTTTTGTTTGTTTTTTTTTTCACAGGAACCTTTAAATTATTCAAACATGAAAGCACCTAAATTAATGCATGATTCAGTGAGAAACAGGTGCAGATGATGACGGATGATCAGGCCGGTGATTAGTGTACTGGTGACGCTGAATGACGCTGGTTGGAACAGACGAGACGGGAAATGAGGTCGCTGCTGGGGTCGTTACATGATCAACCAATTTTATAAAGGTAGAGACATGCAAATTCCAACTGGACATTAATCTTTGCATTGATATTCTTTCTCCTTAGGATGACACCTCCATGTATAATCGTTGCCTGATGTGCTACAACACAACTCTCGCACGATCAATGGTTCAGCCTGTGTTGTTTATACGGATTACAATTGACCCATGTTGCAAAGAATTTACCATCAGTGTGGGCATTTCTTCAGCATACCCCCTCTAAGCCCAGGCACACGAGTTAAGATGTAAGTATACTAGCCCCTTCCAGACAGTGTGACAGCATCTTGTACTGCTTAGATTTACTGTAAAACTTTCACATGTCAGGTTTTCAAGCTCAGTTCCCAAGCACATCAGTGTACCGAACTTACCAAACTGTAGCCTCGCCTGTGTCTATTGCTTCCCTGAAAATAAACTAGGTGTCTCGTCCAATGACATACTGTACGCTGGAGTTTTCGCGGTGAGATTCAGTTGTTGTTGTTTTTTTTTTTTCTCCAAATCTGCACTGTCAGGGGAAAAAAAACAACAAAAACAAACAAAGGAGACTTTTCCGTGTGTCACTGCCATGGTACCATCAAGGAGACAAGTTTTCTACCTTACTTATGCACATTTAGCCTAAATTATTTACCCTTTATGGTACCACAAAACAGTTTAGTAGGATTATTTATGTAAGCAAAAAAAAAAAATCTGTTCTTGTTTGCTCTTCATCCTGATCATCCAGAGCTCCTCGCACCACAACATAGAAGTCGGATCCATCAGCATCCTCGGTTGGATTGATTCCGTACAGGTTTCCTGTATTTTGCATTTGCTGGACTTGGTACTATCGATCTTGGACTGTGTCTCAATCCTGAACGTGGACCATCACTGCGTGTCTCTTGGTTTTGTTGACTCCTGGTTACCCTTTAGTTAAAGCTACACTTGGATCCCTGTTTTTTTCATCATCTTGCTCTTGATGTTACATAAAGACTGCATATTAAGTGGGAAATTGAAGTGGAAATTATTTCATGCATGGATGAAAGGAGAAGGTGCTATTGAAGAGAGGCGCTTTTTTTTTTTTTTTACCCTTAAATAAATGATCAAAAGAATGTGTTCTAGTCTCTTCACATTATACTGTACACAGTGACTAATAACCATTCGGGACGTTTTATACCTACATACAGTGTAGAACTTCATGCAGTTTAATATTCATATCATAAAAGGTTCGTGTTTTTTAAATTTTTTATTTTTTATTTTTTATTATTTTTTATATATATATATATATATTTTTTTTTTATGGTCTTGCACTTTGTTTGGATCAGTGTGCTTCTGTGTGTAAGAGGTATTCCCTTGCTAATATATTAAGGCACAATGCTCTGTCTGTTTCTGATTAATTATATCATTTTTGTGTAATGAGGCTCTCTGGAGACGTGTATAACTTGCTTGGATATTTTGTACTCAACCCTGAAATCTCCATTTTCTAGAGTCATTACCTGAACTGTTAGAATTGATAATATCGTGATATCTGTGCCGAACTTAATGTGTGGGGGTTTTAATTGTGCAAATGTGCCCATTTTTGTTTTCACTATGTGCTTTGTCCAGGCACAAATGTGCAGATGGGACACTTATTAGCCAGTAAGGAGTAAGGACACCTGTCACAGGTTATTCCAGAAGTTTGACTAACGAAAAGGCAGCTTGTTGCCTTCGGTTCATGTCTGTGAGCTGTGCAGGGAGTTCAAACTAGGAAGAAGCTATAGTTATAGTTATAGTTATAGTTATAGTTATAGTTATGAATACATTGCAAAAGGGAGTGAGAGCTTCAAATGTTTTTACTGATCAGATGCTCATATATTACAGGTTTGGTTTTGCGTTAGGACGCACGTTTAACACGAAACGTGTGAGACAATGTGTACAGTATGAATCAAAATGATCAGACTGTCTCTGATGAACAAGCAAGGAGCAACTGATGGTGGCAAGGAGAAACTCCCCGAGATGGCAGGAGGAAACATCTAATAAATGGATTGATGGATAAATTGATACATGGTGATGGGATGGATGGTTGGATGGATGAAAAATGATGGATAGATGGATTGATTGTTTTCAATAAATTGACTGGATGAATGGATTGATGATAGATGGATGAATAGATATACGGATGGATAACTTGGTGGTTGATGGATGATACATTGGTAAATGGATGAATTGAGAATGGTTAATTAGATGGATGAATGGATGGATAAATAAATAAATAAACTGATTGGAGGAATGGATTGATGAGGGCTGGAGGAATAGAAGAATGAATGGATAAATGGATACATTAAGGAACTGATGGGTGGATCAGTAATTGCATGGATGCATGGACGAATTGATGGATGGATGAATAAATTAATGAATGATGGATGAAGGCATTAATAAATGAATCGATGGATGGGTGGTTGAATAGACAAATGGATATGTAGATGGATGAATGAGTGAAAAAATGATGGATGATGGATGGGTGGATAAATTGATGGATGGATTAATGAATAGAGAAGATTATGGCTAAATTCTGAATGGACAGAGTTTTGGAAGTTTGGAAGTAACAGATGGATTAATTGTTGGAAGCTGCTGCTTTTGTAATGCAGAAGAAGAAGAAGAAGAAGAAGCCTTAACATGGCGCAATGCCTCACCTGTTTTCTAAAGATTTTTAAACAATACCTGTTCCAGCAATAACTATTTTCTGTGAAATATACTATAGGTAATATCCATATGCATAATTATTCTCTGACGTCAAAGTATTCGCTAATATTATGTGGACACATCTGCTCTATTACTATCCGTCATGCATCGTCCACTTCTGCTGCATTAAAGCTTAAAAGGTTATCTTCTTTCAAACGATAAATTGCATTAATGAAATGAATGGCTGCTCAGGCCCTGATGCAGACAGGTAAGAAATGATTACTGGGTTAAAAAGTTTAATCCCTGTTCATCTGCAAAAGCTGTACCCTTCCAGGATGGAAGATAATAACATAAAGACGACTTTGCATTCATATGCATAAGAACAGCGAGCACACACACACACACACACACACACACACACACACACACACACACACACAGTCGGAACATCTCAAAACAAACAGACACGGTCAATGAACAGATCTGACCTTTCAGATCCCCTCTGCGTATCAGGACCGAGTCGACATCTCCGCACTCCATAATGAGGTGGAGCGACTCAATTTCGTATTAACACCTGATGTCTTGTGTGGCGTCTCTCTCTCTCTCTCTCTCTCTCTCTCTCTCTTTCTTTCACACACGCACATACACAACCTCCCTTTTTAAATACAACTCTTTCTTTTTACTCTATCACTTTTCTTCCGTTGCAAAAAAAAAAAAAAAAAAAAAAAAAGGTATTAAGCAAGCACACAGACCAAAAGCACAGAAAATAGCTATTGATTTCTGATGAGCAGGCTTTCACAAAGCAAAGAAATGATGGGAGGATCTCTTCACCTTTCGCAAGACTTATCAATGAGTCTGAAGGACGACTACAAAACAGGTCAGAATTAAAGGGAAGAGGGAGCAAGGGGAAAAAAAGGGAAGAGTGCTGACCAGGGCAGAGCTCTTACCGAAAATGAGATGGATGCATGTTTCTAAGACACGTCAATCAGAAAAAAGAAAAACCTGAACAAATGCATTGCGTTTCGGTGAGTATACAGTACGTTTAGTGCAGCGTACCATTCACCTAACTCAAAGTGAGGTCTAGTGGTCCAGCTCAGACTGGATGAAAGAAATTTGATGGATTATTGTAGCTGAGTGTCGGGGCAGGCAGCTGCGGACCGCGCTCTCTGTGAGTGCCCTGTCATTAAGAGATCAAGACCTCCTGGGTAGCACTGCCAGGTTTGGACACTGCCATGTCTTGCTCACTAAGACCACAAGAACCATGCCAGCGGCCAGACAGAACGCACAGCGATGAGTAATTATTGATGATAGCATCGTAACTGCAAGGACAGGAGTGTACGCAGGGCACAACCTGGTTTGTAAACGTTCAGTCTGAGGAGGAGCGGCTGAGCAGATGGGAGGAGAGCAAGAGCGGTTCTGAAGGGTGACCGAGACACAGAAGCACGAAGCACATAATACAAGAATATCGCTTTGTGAGTCTGTCTGCCGCATGAGCACGCTTATATACGAGGACGCTGTTTAACTGCAGAAAGACGACGTTCAAGTCTGTACGCCTTAATTCACCAGTTAAATGTAAAAAAAGGGCCAGTGAGTTTGATTCAAGTTAATTTCCTCATTCAGCACCACGACCCTCCAGGACCCTCCAAAAGACACAACGGGCCGCATGTAAGAGGCGAACTAATTGTCTTCTGATCGTGTCTAAGATTTCTTCTTATTTCTTTCGTACGCGTTCGTTATCGGGATTCACCGATGTTTTCTTATTTATGCTCTGCTCGTATGAGTGGCCAGGAGCAAACTGAAAAACATGTGTGCTATATAATTACATTTGTGCTATTACAGTTCTAATTTAGGAATTACAGTATAATGATTGGCTTATAATTCATGGGCTAGAAAGAGGTAGTATTGGTCAACTGATCCCAGTTAACACTATGAAAGCTAGAGATCTTTAATCTTCTCGCGTCGAGGTGCCGCCACATCGGACCATCCGATTCGTCATGGGTGGAAAAAATCTTTTAAAAATATATAATAAAAAAATTTAAACGGGACCCGAGTCGCGTTCTGCGAGATCTCGCAAAACTTAACTCTTAGTGTTACCAATTCAGTTCAGCAGGTGGCAGTAATGAGAAACTTGATTGGGCAGGGGAGTGTTACCGATCCAGGCCATATAGTGTCAGTAATGCATGTATACACACTGGCCGCCGACCGCTAAAAAATAAAGGAAGAAGAAGGAGCACACGGGGAAAAACTGAGATTACCGAAGTAAAGAAGTTTTTCTTTCTTAGATTTTTTTTTCCTCCAATTTTTTTTTTCTTCAACGTATTTTTTCCCCTCATCCATGTCGCTTTAGGGGCTCCTTATGATTGCACTACTGTTGTAGTTATTTTATTCCCTACTATTTTTTTTCTCTCTCCAATTCTAGCACTGCACAACATGCGCCAGCCCTTATATAGTGTTTACGGGGGTCGTCTATGCTAATTGCATGTTAATCTTTCGCTAACCCTATGCACCTCCAATGCAAGATCAAATGGGATTCAGATCACCTGAGTAGCAGCAGATCGGGATAGTGAATTAAGTTTGGTGCATTTGATACTCACTTTTCTAAGAAACAGAAAGTTAAGAAAATGCTGCTGCATGAGGTCCACTGTCACAGATATAATGAGGTACAAATGATGCAAAACCTCTAAAGGTAAATACAAAGCAAATATTTTGTGACTATACTTATATGATGCAATTGGATACTAAACTGGCATCCCATGCAGGCTGGCGTCTCAATCACAAGGGGTCACCCCAACAGGAGTGAGAAAGGGATATACAGTACTATATGTCATGTAAAAATCAAGAAATTGTAAAGCATGACATGTGAGAAACTCATACTTAACTAGTATGGCTTTAGACCTCTTTAGGCAGACTAAAGGTTTTTGGTTAAACCGGCTGCTTATGCAATATGATCTTTGAAGAACAGTAGATAGCCGAAGCAAGATTAAAAGCAAGCACGACATTTCTCAACAGTAGGGTGCTTTGGGTTCGCAGCATTTCATCATCCAGGAACACCGCAAACAAGGAGGCTTTCTCATTCCGAAAGATTTTAATCATTCAGCCAAA
The DNA here is from genome assembly GCA_011419295.1 of Clarias macrocephalus. Taxonomy (NCBI): domain Eukaryota; kingdom Metazoa; phylum Chordata; class Actinopteri; order Siluriformes; family Clariidae; genus Clarias; species Clarias macrocephalus. Next base: position 12,607 of record JAAGKR010003581.1, read on the forward strand.
GCATTCAAACATCTCTGTAAACCATAAAAACATCACAAAACCTGAAACAGGAAGTAACATGACAAGTTTGTTACTCGGCATGCGGCACAAAAAGCGTGGTCAGCTTCCATACCACAGTCGCACTGAAGTGAAACCCAGGCAACTCTTTTCAACTGAACCCAGCAGCAGATGTCTGGAAGAAACCTGAGCATTTGAACTTCATCAAACATAGCGGGCGCTCTGCGGAAAAGCCCCCAAAAGCTTATGGTATTTGGAAAAAGTCCCTATTCAGTATTAGTCACTAGTTTAAGTAATTCATCTGACGTAGGATTTGAATTTCCTTGGACGTGGCTCATCCTCCATAGGTCTCATGGAGCACACACAGGGAGCTAAACCTGTGTAAAAATGAATTATGATCTCTCGTCCCCCCAAAAAATTGAAGCAAATGAAAGCAGAAATGAAATGCTTGAAAGAGAATGCTGATTTCTTACTGAACGCTCCATTAACACTCCTGCTACCTGGTTTCAGGCTCAATCAGAACGAATGCGCAGCTACAGTACATTTAAAGCATGAGTAAGTTTCTAATTCTGAAAAGGTCTAGCAAAGTTTAAAATCTGATCTTTGCGATTGATTTTTTTTTTTCTTCTCTCAGGTTTATAATGAAACGATGCAAGACGTAACGCAAGGCTGCAAGACTCGAGCATCATCAAATTCGTTCCTCATTCAGATTTGACCTTTTTCAAATGAGTGTTTTATGGACAACTGCTGTTACAGTACGCTTATGGTTTGTACAGATACATGATTGCCAGCAGGGAGGAGGCATAAAACCATAGCACTAGCACCGTGATTGTATAGTACGGTAGCATTTTTGGACAATTCCATTTCCGCATTCTAGTCCCGACTATTTAAACCCTGTTGCATGAAAAACTTGTTCCTGTTTCTAGCACTAAGGAAAGCCTCTCCTTTGAAGGGAGGTACTGTACATACAGGAGTACTGTTGCCTAAATCTACTTTTTCTGTGATAAGAAATTGACACCAGCAAGTCAGCGTCCACTCCTCATTCACAGCTACAACGTCTCACCTCATTCCTCACATGACTTCTTATTTATAAAAAGACAGTGTTAATCTAGGCACAAATCTTTAACGATCCCCCCCCCCCCCAAAGGACATGCTGTCTAAGCTGACTGAATTTAAGTGGTGCATTACATAACCTGAATGGCCTGGGAGTGAAGAGACAGAGCCAATAGTGATGACAGTATTTGCTTTTTCCTCCAGCATTTAATGGACATCACAAGGGACTACCAGTCATAGCACTAAATTATGGTCTTTCCAAGGATGACTGATTTTGCACTGTTTTGATACACGACTACCTATAATGAGTTTTCTGTACATGTATCTGTTTCATGTTCATGTAAACTCCTTGACGTATTATTAGCGTTTCATGGTGTTTAGACCATCATGGAGCTTAAGGATCTGAACTGTGGGCTTGTCCTCTTAAAAGCTAAGAAGAGGGTGTTATACTGGAGGCTTCTCCATTTTTACAACGCTCAAAAACAAATGCCTTGATCTTTCATTTTCTGGAGAGAATAATCCAAAAAATCCAAACATGAAAGCAAGGCTCGATTGTGGCAAAAGAAAAAACAAGCTCTACTGTATATTAGTTCACAATGAGGAGCTAATGTAACCCAGAGGGACTCCCCTCTGACTCGCGTGTCTTTCTGTTTCACTGTACTATATGCTTTGAACTCCAACGCCATTCCACATGGCCCAGTATCTTCAATTCCCCAGACCAGCTATGTGGAGAATTGGAATAGAAAAGCAGCAGCCATGTCTTTTTACACCGATGCATCTCTTGTTTAGATGCTCAAGTCATTTAACAAGAGAAGGAATCTTATCTTACTTTCAGTATGGTGCAAATCTAAGACTTATTCAGGAGAATCAAGCACATAAACTTTATATATAAAACTATAAATATAGTATATCTAACTCTCTTCTGCAATTATGTCCCCGATGCTCCTGCACCACAGTCAAAATAAAATCTTAAAATTCCTCTTATTTCTTCTCTATGGGGGAAAATTTAAAAATGCTCCTACTTGTTTTTGAAATCCGTACCAAACCCAAGGAAAGATTTTTTTTTAAAGAAATTTAGATAGTGGAAAAGCGGCACGGTAGCTTACTGTATTTGTCAGCACTGTCGCCTTGCACCTCCAGGGTCCAGGTTCGATTTCTGGCAGATTTGCAGGTTCTCCCCGTGCTTGGTGGGTTTCCTCCAGATATTCTGGTTTCCTCCTATTTTCCAAAGGCCATAATGTTCAATTGAGTGTATGTGTGTGTGTGCCCGGCGATGGATTGGCACCCTATCCAGGGTGCACTCTGTCTCATGCGCTATGTTTCCTGGCATACACTCCAGGACCCCCGCAAACCCCGCGGTATAGACAATGAGTGAGTGAGATAGTGAAAGGAAGATTTTGCCATGTAAAGGTTCTTCCCAGGTCACCACACATGTACAGTACAGACCAAAAGTTTGGACACACCTTCTCATTCAACGAGTTTTCTTGATTGTGTTCTTTATTGTGTTCTTTAGCCCAAACGCGTCTCTTCTGCTTGTTGCCTGTCCTTAGCAGTGGTTTCCTAGCAGATCTTCTACCATGAAGGCCTGATTCACACAGTCTCGTCTTAACAGTTGTTCTAGAGACGTGTCTGCTGCTAGAACTCTGTGTGGCATTGACCTGCTCTCTGATCTGAGCTGCTGTTAACCTGCGATTTCTGAGGCTGGCGACTCGGATGAACTTATCCTCCGCAGCAGAGGCGACTCTTGGTCTTCCTTTCCTGGGCCGGTCCGCATGTGAGCCAGTTTCTTTGTAGCGCTTGATGGTTTTTGTGACTGCACTTGGGCACACTTTCAAAGTTTTCCCAATTTTTCGGACTGACTGACCTTCAGTTCTTAAAGTAATGATGGCCACTCGTTTTTTTCTTCACTTAGCTGCTTTTTTCTTGCCATAACACAAATTCAACCTCTTTGGATGAGAACGTGTGTCCAAACCTTTGGTCTGTACTGTACATATGTGTAAATAAATGTATCATGCCTGCTTAAACTGCCCTTAAACATCCCTTTGAACATTATATCAGTAACAGATAGCTAAACAACCAGAGCTTGTAACTTATATATATACTTGTAACTTATATGCTTATATAATATTATGATGCTGATGTTGCTTTCCGATTTCATTCATCCCATCTGCCTGCATGCCCATGTTAAGAGGATCAGTAGTGCAGTAACTTTATGATTGGAACTTGGAGTCAAATGTAAATATATATTCAGGGTCCAGGTTCATTTCCCGGCCAAGTTTGATTCTCGGCCAGGTTCGAGTCCCGTCTCTGTGTGCATGGAGTTTGCATGATCTCCCCTGCTTGGTGGGTTCCCAAAGACCTGCAGATTAGGTCTTAAGTTTCCAAATTGCCCGTAGTGTGCGAGTGTGTGTATGTATGTGTACCCTGCGATGGATTGTCACCCTGTCCAGGGTGTACCCCGTCTACTGGGATTGGCCCCATGCCCCCGCGACCCTGTATACAGGATAAAGTGGTACAGTATAGACCAGGGGTGTCAAACTCCGTTCCTGAAGGGCTGCAGACCTGCAGGGTTTTGTTCCAACCCTCGAGGACCTGCAGAGTTTAGCTTCAACCATAATTAAAAACACCTGATCCACCTAATCAAATCATTAAGGTTTATTTGAAAACTACATGGCATATATGTTGGAGCAGGGTTGGAACAAAACCCTGCGGGTCTGCGGCCCTTCAGGAACGGAGTTTGACACCCCTGGTATAGACGATGAATGAGTGATGTCTAAGCCATAGTTAAAAACTATAAACAAAGGAACTTTGACCAGAAAGTAGTCATGACAACCAACCAACAAGTATACAATGTAACATACACAATAAAGTACATGTTGCACAATACCTTTGGGTATTTGGGTGTTCGGAAGATTTTGGATTCTGGATTCGCACTCCAGTAGCCATTTTGAACTTTAGAATAGTAGATGTCATACTAACCATCCTAAATATTAGCTGCTCTTTCTAATCATCATGGACTGTTTTAATGGTTAATAACATGCTGTGATTTACACTACCATGTCTGGCAGAACAATATGTCATCACCTCCACACTAAACCATCTGTTTCACAAATAAATAAATAAATAAAAATATCTGCGTTTGTTTTCTAAACGAGGTTTGTGCAAAGGCCAGAAAAATACTTTTAATTGGTACATGGGTATATGACAGAGAGCCATATAGAGAGAGAGAATTTTTTTTTTTTTTTACGCAGGCACATAAACACACACTTGTTGGATGATTTCCTTGCCGCTGATTGCAATTAGAGCTCAACGCGCCTGGTACTTGACTGAATAATTTGGTGCGACGAGTCTTTCCTCTTTACCATAGAAAGGCAGCGCGATGCTCCGTGGATTTCTCGGGATTTACATAAAGTTTGGAATTGTACTACTACACTGTCTAAGCCTTGACATGAAGATGTCCAGACATACACAGCCTCACACACGCCCACTCTCCTGTCCATAATGCCCAGAGGCAGCTTTCTGCTCTCCTCTTACAGCCAGCGTTTGACTGCATTTCCATCCTGTTATTTGAACGCGACATAGGCTGCTTGGTCATCACCCAGTCCTGGACACTGTGGGCATTTCAGCAGACAGCTGAGAGTGAATGTGGCGCAATTAGTTGGACAGATATAGCTCTGCTGACACATAAACCCAAGTGTGCCGTCTTCTCTCCATCCGCCTCCTCTGGTCTTCTCCTCTGCAGAGTACAAACTTTATCCTCTAATCTAACCTGTTATCTCTGTGCTGCTCCGTACAGTCTCTACTCTCTGCAGCGTTACAGTAAAAAATATCTCCACACACACAGTGAGTGCACTTTTGACAGTGTTTGAGCAGTGAAATACAGAAGGAGGAAGGGAACATATAAATATAGATTTAGATATAAATACATAAATAAAAACGGCAGTATATTTTAATGGAATAAAAATAACTAAAACACAACCTCTTCATCAAACAGTTTTAAGCCTCAGAGCTTAATTAGCTCGTTAGTGCTTAACTGAGTTAAAAGGGGAAAGACAAGCATGATAAGGGAGGGAGAGAGAGAGAGAGAGAGCTGAAAAGCACAGAGCTGAGTGTGTGCTCGTTTTTTTGAAAAGCAGAAGAAAAACTAAAAATAACTTTTCCCAACCTGCATCCAGATTTGTCAATCAACCTCTTGCTTGTCCTGTAGCCTTTTCTTAGTAAGAGTGATATGGGGTGTAGCCACAGTGCTTATCTGGACGACTGTTTGAGTGTCTACTGGTGTCTTCTGGCCTCTTGCGGAGGTTTGGCAGGTGGTCCCGAGCCTGGTGCAGCCACTGTGAGCTCCAGCTGCAAGCCAAGAAAACTTCTGCAGCTATGCCATACCTCAGCAACACAAGCCAAAGGCTGCAGGGCAAGCCAAAGCTCCTTGAGCATGCAGCTGAAGCATGGCGCAGGCCATCTCATCTCACCCCAGTTTTAGTACCTGAAGGTCGATTTTGCAACAAGTTGGCGGCACCGAGAAACAGCATCAACAGCATTTCCATTGACATTCAGCAAGTGTGGCAGCTCATTTACTATTGCCCAGCAGCTTTGGGACACTCCTACATGTAGCTTCCGGCAAGAAGGAGTGATGATGAAGACACCAACAACCATGCTGTGCTAGAACAGTTTGTAACCCAAATACCAGAGTGGGTCCAGTGCCAACATCCAGTATTGCTGGATAAAGCAGTCCAGCTGGCAAAGAACCATTTAAGTTAAGTTAAGCCTTTATTTGTCACATATAGTACATTACAGCATAGAGAAATTCCCTGGAGCAGATAGGGTGAAGAGCCTTGCTCAAGGGCCCAACAATGACAACCTGGCTGAGCTGGGAATCGAACCACCGATCTTCCAATCAGTAACTCAGTGCCTTAGCCCTCTTAGCTGCCACTGGCCAAGTAACTGATTCAAACAGATACTACACTTGATCTTGTCATTTTCCTTATTCTTCCCAACAATATCCCCCCCCCCCCCCCCCGCATGGATATAAGGACCCATTCCTCATCGTTTGATTCCCTGAACTCATATATTTTTCTTCGCTTTGCTCGTCGGCTGTGCGATGATCTGTTGCTATACTCGGGTTGGTCCCTAGGTAAGGGATCAAAACCCAAACCAATATTTTGGTCTTGCAAGGAACCATGGCATTTTCAGAATCAAGGCCCCATGATGCAGGTGGCGGCATTGTTCTGGGTTCCCAATACGCCGCAGGCCAACATGATCAAGCTGGGAGGCAATGAATGCCTGTGAGTATAAAAAGCAATTCACCAGGCCTTGGTGGATGTAGGCTGCAACCAGACCTCATTGTTCACATTTCTGTTGTGTTTTATCTGGATGTGTACCTCAATGTGGATCTCACTTCAGAGGTCATGGTATGTAGCCACCCTTACCATTTTCCCAAACATAAATGAACAACAGGTACAGGAGGAGTTCTAGGCAATGCTGAAGATGTTGTTAATTAAGGAGTCCCACAGTAACTGGTTGTACTGGTTCCCAAGACAGATGGTTCAGTCTAGTTTTGTGTGAACTTTAGAAAAGTTGACATTTTGTCTAAATGTGCTTTGCATGATTCAAAAATAGATTTACTAAAGGGATATTGGCAGATCAACTTAATTCATGTCACAAAGTGCGTTTTCCTCACTGTTTGGTTTACACCAATTCATGACCCTTCCATGCTGTTTGGATTCATACATTGCTGACATCCCAGCAACTAATGAGCAGAATCCTCCATCTGTGTACTTTGTACACTGCTACCTATCTGAATTGCGTTATTTTTTACAGTCATGATGGCAAAAGCACAGGCAACATAGACGACCCAAAAAGGAGGTGAGAGTGTTTCTGGGGGCTGGTTGGCGATCCTCGTAGGTTTGTGCCTAATTATTCAGATGTCAACAGCCACCTGACTGATCACACTTCAACAGGAGCACCAGATCTGGTCCACTGGACAAAGGTATGCCAACGGGCCTTTATACAGTTAAAAGCAGCAATATGTGACAGACTGCTCTTACGTTATCCTGACCTCATTCTCCTTTTTGCTTGGCCAATGTGCTCTCCCAGGTGATGGAGGAGGAGGAGATGCCACAGAGTGTGTACAGCACAAGTGAGAATGTGTGTCTAGCCACCAATTGGGTTGCCTTCCACACTCAACAGCCTGGTCCATTGGCTCGGCCATATGTAGGATAGCAATGAAGAGTACTGATGGAGGGGCCAGGGTATGTGGAAGTGTGGGTGTGGTTGAGTGCTCTTCTGTGAAGGGACAGGAGCGCCAGGAAAATGAGTTGCAAGAAGTCTTTAACTGAGTGCATAAACTTTAATCATTGTTCTTTGTTGCAGCGAGCTACAGAAATGATGAAGAGGCACAAGAGAAGAGCAACAAACGAGAGAGGCTAAGGAGAGCACAGAGCAGAGGGTGTACTTGTGTACTAGAGGAACAGGATATCTCCTGAAAGGCAGAAATAAAAATAAAAACGCAGATATTCAAGGTACTGCCAGCCTACTTCCAGCTTCCTTACTGCAGCACGAACCTCGAAAGTTCTCACACTTATATGCTGGATTACTTTTGATTAATCAATTATTATGCTGGGATAATTTTGGAAGTAACAATTTTACACCATCAGCACAACTGGGGGGGGGGGGGAGAAGCATTTGCTAAAAAGGGCATCTTGCCAACTGAAAAGCATGAAGATGGCTCTATTATGGCTGAGTTTCAGACAGTGGCACGGAAACCACTGCACATGTAAATGAAATAATGGATTTTTGGTAAAACCGAAACTGAAAAGAGACTGGCTTCTACGACAGCCAACAGGGTGATGATCCAAAAAGCCAAATACCTCAAAATCCACAAGAGGCTGAAGCTTTTGGAATATGGTCATCAGAGTCCGCTGAAGCTGTGGAATCTGCCAATACTGACTAGTAGCGTAAATTCTTTTGTAATTTCCTTCTGGATCAAAAGTATCTATCTATCTAAAGTAACTACATACATCATGCAGAAGTGATATGTGCTTATTTCTACTTTAATAAATCAATCAGGGATCCCCAAAATGCATTCTCCTTAGCTTCTGCACTAGAAAGGAGCTGGCGATTTTAACCACTCCAGATTTTTCTGCCATGTCCTATGTGTTCTATTTGCTGAAAATCTAAATGATGCAAACACTGCGGAATAAGAATGACCATCTGGCACCACATTCCCCCCCCCCCCCCTCTCTATTTCAGCAATGGCAATATCTAAATCTATTTGTTTTAATGTTCCACAACATTAAACCAAAGCATACTGACGGACCCCGAGGCTTTCGGTGTACGGTATACTGTATGTGAAACAAGAAGCCGGCATGGAAAGAGACATTTCTGCTCGATAATGACAGGTTTATCAACTTAAACCTCAACATCATATTAGCATATTACCGTATGGGAGAAGACAAAAGGGAAATGCTAGCAATAGCCTCTTCATATCATATGCAGAAGAGATGCACAGGACTGAAAAGGTCCAATTCATTTTCCGTTAGCTCTGTACGCTCCGCAATTCACATTTAAACAAAGACTGCCCATGTTATGCCAAGGTCAAGGACACTGTTATCAATATCTTGTGCTTTGCCTATCTGTCTCTAATGTGTCAGCAGGTATTATGTGGGGAAATGAAGGAAAGAATACATTAAGGAGATTTAAAGAATCATGCAAAATGACTTTAAGTAAATGGAGTGTGTCTTAGGCACTGTAGCAAATTATCATGCATTATTTCGAGACCTGGGATAATAATAAGAGCGATACATGGAATAATAGAGAATGACACAGACAGCATTTTTAAGGTGTGTGTGTGTGTAATGAAAAAGTATTAGGGTTTTTGTTATACAAAAGTACAGTCAGAGCAAAAGTGGTCGGCCGTATTCCTGTGGTCAGTCAAGCGGTGCAATAAGATAAGCATTTAAGAATAAAACATTTTAAATACACGTTGCCAAAGTGTTATTATGGATAGTGTAATATACATAGTGTTATGCATTCTCTTATTAATATTATCTAAACGTGATTTTAGGGTTAGGTTTTATCTAACTAAACAAATGAACATAAAGGATGTCATTGTGAATCAACACTTTTTTACATTCACACACGAGAGAATTTTATTTTAACTTAATGTCAAGCTTCGATCGAGCTGTTGGACAGACATGTGCTGCAATGAAACAGACATCAAATGCTTTGCTTTCATTACGCTGCACAGGATGAATAAGTGCTGCGAGAAATGTCTCTGTTACACGTCTCACGTAAATGTCTGACACACGTCTCAAACACTTCCGTCCTCTCTTTCATATTCCAACACTACTTCTACATACAGTATATTATACATAGTCTACATACAGTATATTTATCTACTGTACTATAACTCACCACATGATCAAATGGGTTTTTTTTTTTTTTTGCAGAATTATTCTGCATTTAGAAACACAGGTGGAATTTTTTCTTGCATGAGTTGACATTGTGAATCAATCAGCACCTTAAATTGTACAACTTACACCATATTCCATTTGTTTCCTCATTTTCTTAATGATTCAGATACGTACTGTAGGTACAATACTGCACTATTCCGTTTTTTTTTTTTTTTTTTAAAGAAAGAAATTAAAAGATTAAAATACAAATATAGCTAGTGTCACACACACACACACACACACACACACACATACACACACACACCAAGCTTAGGTTGCCTATTGTCCATGTGCGATGTAAATACAGACGGTTAACATTAAGATGCTGACTGCTGGTAACACACGAGAACATAAGAGATTAGACTAAAACAAAATGTTGTTGTTGCTCTTTCAGCTTCTTCCGTCGAGGGTCGCATGACAACTTGGCATAGGTTTTATGGATTCCCGGATTCTCTTCCTGATGCAACACTTCCATTTTATCCTGGCTTGGGACCTGCACTGCATCTAGTGGCTGGAATTTGGGAGGGAATTGAATCCTAGCAGGCAAGAAAGCCATCAGTGCCCCATTAGAGTAAAACTACTGTAAATAAACAAGCTAATTATTCTAAATATATATTAATATATAGTGCTATATAACATTTTTTTAAAAAAAGCTTGACCAGTTCTGATACAAGAGTAATTCTATTAGAATATGGAGGATGAAAGAAAAGGCCAATGCGTCATTAGCTAAACATGGTAAAGGCACTGTTATGGCATGAGAACGTACTGTATTGCTGCCCATGGAACTGGGTCACTGGTAGGGCTGCACTATTCTTGCCAAAATGTTAATCATGATTTTTCTACATGGGAATTGAGATAACAATTTTTGCACACGATGATCATTTCTTCAAAACATTTATTACACATTTATACAAAACTTTAAAAAACCTTAAGTAAATAAGCTGTTGAATGTGAAAAATAATAAATACAAATATAGGGGGCTGAACATTGAGCTTCTTGTACTTCACCATGACATACGTTAGGTAGTTTGTAATTAAGTGCATAGTTTACAGTGTAGAATTTATAGTTCTTAAAAGTTTTATTGCTCAAGCTTAACATTTTATCTTAACAGTTGAGATTATACAATAATCCTATGTACTGTAGCTCTGTGCTCAGACCCTCTGTGTAACATTTAGAATCAACATCAGGTTTAATTAACCTATTCAGTCTAAGTTAATTAACTTAGTAAGTCAGTCTTATCCCAATTAGAACCGTACAAGCCTGTCTCTGTTCAGGCAGTAGTATAGATTTGAGACACACCATGACCGTATGCTGATAATAATCATTATATAAACTAAAGCATGAGATGATAAACGTGACAACATGAAAAAAAGAAATGCAACTGTGTGACTCACTGTGAGCGAGGAATAAATACTGAGCGCGCAGAAGAAAAAGACTGTACAACTGGAGACCGACGCAAGAGCTTCACGGCACAAGTGGGCGTTTAAGCGAGCAAAAATGTAATAAATTATCAATTATATATAAAAAAAAAAAATATATATATATATATATATAAATTATACATTTGTTAAATAAATATTTAATAAGTTAATAAGCAAACACGTGAATGCGGCGTGATCTGAATGCAGACAAATACAGTACATGTAACTCAATCGCTGTCATTTAGAAATGACGTCGCATTCATGTACGGTTTTTGATTAAATCATGCACCCCTAGTCACTGGTTTTTATTGATCATCTGTAAAAGTAGCGCAATGAATACCGAAGTAGAGGGAGTTTTATTTTCTTCTCAGATTCAGTCAAAAACTGCAAAAACTGATAGGATGGCACTTGATAGTCAATAAAATTGTATGCTCTCAAATAGTCGAGTCAGGCACCTGAAATAAACCTAACTGAGCTGCTTTTCATTGGCTGAGGACAAAACGCAGGAGCTGATGGCAGCTGCATTAAAGGTCTGGCGAAGCAGCTCAAGGGAGGAAAGTCAGCAGTTGTTTTTGACGCCCGTAGGCTCCAGTTTCCACATCAAAGTGCTGAAAATAATCCTATTTACTATTATGATAGTTTATGTAATAATTCTGAGCCTATGGAAATTGAGGGCTGTAAAAACCCAAAATAAAAATGGCGTTCAAGTCAAACTGGGACTTTTGACTGCGAAAAAAAACGGAACACAGTTAGGGGCGTAAAAAACTCCCTTTATTTCTGTAGATAATCTGCTGCTACACTAATGCACTTATTCCACTAGTGCTTGGATAACATGTCTGAACCGCTGGCCTCCCGGGAACTCCTTTAACTTGAGTTCCTGCAAAGTGCCATTGGTGTTGGTGAATGATTGCGTGTACAGTTCCCACAGACAGATGCATCTCTCAATTCTCTCTCTCAATTCAAAAACTGCCGACAAGTTATCCGTCAGTTTTCGCATCGGCCGGGATCATTTGCCCCATTCGAATGTTTTTGAGTCTTTCACCAGAAATGTCATTACCTGGTTTAGTTTAAACCCCCCCTTTTCATGTCAAACAGCTTAAAGGCTACACCGCCATCAAATAATGATTGTTTTATTTGAAATGCATCGTTGTGGTGTACAGAGGCAAAAAGGCACTTTTATGGTGCAGCAAAAATGCACAAAGTATGTAAAGTATGAACTTTTTTCTTCCCCGCTCTAACCTCCAGAGCCACGGACTGTACAGCTTCCAGGATCATGCAAAGGCACCATAATCCAGGCCTGTTTAAGAAAAGCATCACTCAAATCACAGCGCTTTAAATCATTGCCGTTATACTCACCATGACCTGACGACAGATTGGTTCCTAAGAGAGAAAAAAATAGAAAGAGACAAAGAGAGAGAGAGAGAGAGAGAGAGAGAGAGAGAGAGAGAGAGAGAGAGAATGTCAATTTAAACGTCAGCAATGTCTATAATAAATACACCAGTGTAGAAGACAATGGAGAATCCTGTGAAAAAAAAATAATAATAATAATAATCACTGAAGGTCATGTTAACGTACAGTAAATGTAAACACATAGCAGTAAAATCGGTTATGGTTTTTAAATATAAGTGTTTCGTTTTAAATCCACTCTTTCAAATGAACCCGTCATTTGTATCATATAATCTTTAGGTTCGTCTTCTATCTCGTTTCTACCAGATTTATACATCACGCTGCGATCACATGCAGGCGGAACCAAACAACACTGGTGTGATCATTTAAGTAAGAAAGCACCAAGACGGTCCATTTACTTATCATTGAGAAGCAGCGAAATAATTCTTTCGCTCTGGAAAGCTTCTTCTGCTTCTCTCTGAATTGGACGACCTTTTGAGATGAGAAGACGCGGAACTGGGATCAGAGCGGCTCTCAAACACAACAGCGGCAAACAAGTAGGACTGAGAATATGATTCCAACCTGATGATAAAAAAAATAAATAAATAAAAAATAAAAAACTCAGCAACAAAGCCGTGTTTCTGTTCTTCTTTTTTTCTCGTCTGTGTGGAATCGTTTTTTCTCCCCCCCCCCCCCATCACTTTGCTTTTCTTATGTTTTCTACAGACAGCTTTTAAGCAGGGAGCGTGTAATCAGTCTCATTTTCTCAGAGGCAGCTGGTTTGAAAGTGCACACTGTCTGTTTGCTCCGTTAGAATGTTCCCACCGCCTTTCGCCATTCCAGCTTACAAACGAGCAGCTCAGAGACGCAGGAATCTACGGTATATTTATGCGTTCTGTATTCTCTAAACTGTGTCACGCATGGCTTTCTTTGTAACACAACACCAATCCAATGTGGGCAACATGAGGGTCATGACAGTTCATCATTTATCCCATCTTTTTCTCTGGTTCCTGGAGGCATTCTGGCACGCAGTTCTGCGTAGATCTGGCTCTAATACTCGCTCGCGCATTCCGAACATGATTCGACCTCTCGGCACGCACCTCGGCAAACTTGGCTAAACGTATAAATAAATAAATAATGAATCCGATAAATCCCTCAAGCTTCTTCCTGCCTTGCACAAAGCCTTAATGTGAAAATAGTTAAATAATGCGAGGTTGCAGTTAAGCACTGATTTAAAAACAAAAACGTGATGGTACATCCAGTCTGTGCATTCATACAGTCACTAGTTTGACATTAACCGTCATAGTGACATGTCAAGGAGAAGATATTTTTCACTGCTATGAACAGAAGTGGGAGGTAACGGAGTACATTTTTGTTTTGTTACTGTACGTTTTTTTTTTTTGTTTTGCTTTTACTAAACAACATTCCTTTATGGTAACCAGCTCACGCCATAATCCTGAGATTGCGAGTTCAAACCCTGATGATGATATAGATATGGCAGAGAAGAACGCTCCTTTAACATGTAATTATTTAACATAATAATTACTAATTTTAATAATGAAATAAAGTCATTTAGTGACAATATTCTTAATATAATTTATTGGCAAAAAAAAAAAATCTAACCTGTATTACGTTCGTTTGTGTTCGTGTACGCGGGGCGCCGGACAAACGACTGTCTGTGTAGACACGTAAAGCTTTGAAAGCGTGAGAGCATGTGACCTGAGGCTGAGCTCTGATTGGATCTTTTCAAATCATCCTTGGGGCGCAGCACTGTGCGCCCTGAACCTGCCCACTTTTGTTCTTAGCGAATCATATTGTTTTTAAATATTTGGGCTCATGTGATTGGACCATTCTCGACGAGTCTTGTCCAGCACTTCTTATGGCAAGCGGAGCTGCTGACTGGATGCGACGTGAGTCAGGACTTTATTTTATGCTAATAGTAATGATCACCGCATAATCACCTGATAAATGGCTATTTAAAGGCGAGTATTAAAAGTTGAATTTAAATTTTGTTTGCACCCCCCCAAAATTTTTTTGCACCGGCCGCCACTGCTAATAACTAATATGTGTTCAAAATCATACAATACGTGTAGCTTGTTGCCTCCGAGTGGTGCAGTGGTAAACTGCTCGCCCTGTCATCCGGAGATCAGCCGGAGGTCTAGAGAGAGCTGATTGGCCGAGCTCTCTCAGAGGGGAGGGATGAGAGGTACTTAGTGCTCCCACATTAATCTCGGCTCTACGGCCAATCAGGGGCGTCTGTGAGTTCGCGCAACTGAGGGAGCGGATAGCGCCGTCCTCAGAGTGTGTTACGCCGCCTCCAACGGTGCGCGAGCGAGCAGTTCGAAAAGATGCGGTCGGCTGGCGTCACGTGGTTCGGAGGAAACACGTGATAGTCTTCGGCCCTCCCGGCTGAGTGGTAGTAGTAGCATTAATGTGGGAGCCCCCTAGTGACGGGGAGGAATTCGACACGACTAAATTAGGGAGAAAATCGGGGAAAAATCCAAAAAAATAAATGAACAAAATAAGTGTAGCTTGTTGCAAACAGCAAAGAAAATTGCATTTTCACAACTGCAAAGCAGAGAGAGACCGATTTTACCCTAAACAGGCTACAGTCACAAGACGTAATGTTGATGTACTTTTGCTTCAACAACAATGTCATGTTTGTAACATTTATACAGCCAGTAATATATTCTTATGCGAGTTATCCTAGTTGATGTATATATGTGTAATGTACTCCGGGTATAGTAATAGTGAATGGTGGTGGGATTGATTTTCAGGAGATGAGAACGGTACAAGAAGCATTGGACTGTGAGGTTAAACTGACTATTAATCGATCATTAAAATTTGTTTAATCAAACTGATGATCGATTACGACATGGTCACCGACTCCCGTCGCTAGTTTCCTGACTAAACCCAAAAAAAGAGAAAGCTCATCTACTCGAAGTGACGTGGTGCAATTACTTATGATTTCAACCTAACAAGCCAGCGAGAGCACGGTTTATTATACAGAAGTAGCATCAATAAAACAACATGACACTAATCTACAGAAAGCCATCTGGAAGCTGAGAAAAAGAAAAATCGATCAGAGCCCCTACACAAACATTGGCCACCGCCAATAGGACAATTTGGAATGCCTTGAAAAATGAAGAGACCGGTGGTGGTGTACCAGACATCAAACAGGCCGGCCAAGGAAAACAACAAGAGCTGTGGAGAAAATCCCCAAAACAAGCAGTCGATAACATGAAAAACCACCATCACGGGGCAGAGGTGAAGGTATGACAATCCACAAAGAAGACTTCAAGAGCAGAAACATACACAGCACATGAGGCAAACCATGAATCACCAGTAAGAGCTGGAGGGATTGGAACGGATTGGACTTTACTAAGAAATACAGAGATCACAACCGACCAAGATTAACCTCTGCCGAATTAAGGGAATTGGCATTCAACAGAGTAGAAGGAGCAAATTATTTGCTAAGTTTGTTTATGATCATATACAAAATCGTAAAAAATGATACTGAATCAGGATATTTGTAAAATCATGTTACTGAATCGCGATACAAATCTAATCGGCACCAAGGTATCGTGATAATATCGCATCGGGTGGCCCATGGTGATTCCCATCCCTAGTGGTATATTATACAGAAGAAGCATTAATAAAACAACATAATATTAAATAAGGGGTGTCACGGTGGCACAGTGGTTAGCACCTCCAGGGTATGGGCTCCGTTCCCACCTCGGATCTGTGTGCATGAAGTTTGCATGTTCTCGTGGGTTTTCTCCAAGATGTCGATCTTGATCTGCTCTTCTTCACACCATTCTCATCGATTATTTCTTTTGTCATTGGTCACCTCGCGACCCTTCTGTGCATGTAGGGTTCATGGTCTTACCCAAGGGCCCGTGAGTGTCAACCTGGAGGAGGCGGGGCTCCAACCTCTGACTCTCTGATCAGTAAAGAAAAGCAGGTAAGGAAATGTATCTGAGCTGATGGACAACAACAAAAGTTGTACAAGGGTGAAAATTAACCACAATTCGAAATACAATTCGAAAGAGCTTTGAGTTACTCCTTTAATGCCAAGCTGCTCCGCCGCGCGGGTGATGTAGCTCCATATACAGAAAAACGAGTCACCACAAGGCAGCCGCATTAATTAAATAACTGAGCATAATCTTTGGGAAAACCAATCATGCTTTGCACTGAACACTTACCAGCACGTGTGCTCGAGACAGAGAGGAATGCATGTTATTGTATTGTGAGTGTTGTCTGAGCACTGAATGGAGGAAGCGTTCGCGAAACAAGCACCCGAGAAACAATAATGCGGCACGACGCAACAAAGAAAATTCATTATTTACAACTTACATGGTGTGGAACAATATTTCTTGTGACAGAGAAGGAACAGTGTGTGTGTGTCTGTGTGTGTGTCTGTGTGTGTGTGTGTGTGTGTGTGTGTGTGTGTGTGTGTCTGTGTGTGTGTGTGTGTGTGTGTGTGTGTGTGCTGAATCCCCCGTTTGAAGAATGCATGTTCCCTTTTTACACGCTAATTAGTCATCTTGGTTATGAATAACGATGACAGCTTTTATTGTTTCATATTCATATTCCGTGTTTGTTTTGATTATTTCCTACAAAAGCAGGTTAAAGGAGCAACAAACATATTATTTGCTTTAACATGTCCTCAAAGTCAGGTTGTTACAGGCAAATGATTGCCTGCCATGAAACAATTCAGCCATATTCTTTCTCACGGGGGACGTGCTCAAGTCATTGTGGAGAATAACAGGGTACAGTTATGCGAGTAAAAACTACATTTATTTCTCTGTATAATCCCCTGATACGATACACTAATGCACTCGTCCCAGCGTTCACTAGTGCCATCAAGGTAAAAAGCAGCCATGATCTGACTGCCTGTTTTTACGACTGAAACACTGGCCTCCCAGGAACTCCTTTAATGACCCAAACATGGTGAAATGGCTTGGAGGGAGGTCGGGACTGTACTGGGATATGGCAAGAACTCTACAGTAAGTGGTGTTGGTGAATGATGGTGTATACAGTTCCCTCCAGACAGGTGCATCTCTTTCGACGAGTTTAAGAATGAGGTTTTCATTCACTGAATGTTCACGGAGATGAACTGGATTCCGTCATTCACGGATGCACGGCGCCCTTTTTTTAAACGTTTGCGCCATACGAATGTCTGGTCACCGTACTGCGCTCGAAGTCTTCTGCAAACATCAATCGCCTTCATTCACTAGAGATTTCATCGTCAGTCCCGGTTTGACTTGAACGCGCCTCGCATTTCATGTTCGAAGGACTGCTTTCGCCTTCAGTTCCCTGCACGAGTCATATAATCTATATAATACATTATCCAACTTCAATCTGCCAGCAAACAGCCATTAATCCGCAGGAAAAAAAAAAAAAAAAAAGGCAGTTATAAGGTCTTGAACGACTGACGCGGTTATGGACCTGAAGGTAGTATGATCCGCATCGATCCGACAACAGCTTGAAAAAAATTACAAGAAGCAATTACGGTACAAAATCAACTCCTGAGCTTTGACCTTGACTTAACACTCCATTCGACTTCATCCTGTGTCACATCTGTAATCATTCTCTCCAATTATTTCGGATATTACCAGGTGTGTGTATGTGTGCTCGGCATCACCGAGTGCTGTCAGGGACCTGTAACCGCGTGGGCGCCCGAGCTAATGTTCTCGAAGTTTAACACAGTTCCATCCAAGCATTCAGCGCTGTGAAGCACACAGGAAAGGATTTCACACCGTAGGCAGGGGCAATGGGGAAGTGCAATCATAGCAATTTCTGCAATTTTTGTACATACACACGCACTCGTAACAGTCGGAGGCACAAACTCGGACATTTCACATACACGCGCACTACGCACGAACTACACACGCGCTACACACTACAGTGCGCGGACAGATTGTAAAGGTAATTCAATTTCCCACAGCTGAGCCGGAGTCCAAATGATCTCCATCAAGCGCACAATCAGCCGCTGAGTCTGTGATTTTCCCAGCTGGGCTTTCATGAGTGAATGAGAGAGCGAGAGAGAGAGAGTGAGAGAGAGGTACAAATGTTCAAACTGCAGTGAAAATGTCAATATTTTGTACAATTTTAAATCTGGAAATTGTGCAAAAATTCAGATGAGTGACATTTAAAGTTATAGTGAAGGGCAGATATGACGTTTAGACAATGTACTGTACTACAAGGCTGTACAGAACGAAAATATATTTCATACAATCCACTATGGGGTCCATTCCTCTCCAGAATTATTGGCACCCTTTATGAAAATAATGGGATTATAATCTCTACCGAAAAATACAAACACCAAGGGTGGTATGCACAGGCCAAGATCTATGAATCCCCTTTGTCTACGAAGCTGTTAGAGAGGCATTAGTGTGACAATTAAATACAATCAGACCTAGAGGCCTTTCAGTAGTGTGTAGTAAAGTAGTAAGTCTTTTGAAGGCAGTCGGAAGAAGTGCATTCCACCACCTTGGTGCCAAGACAGAGAATGAAAAACCCAGAGCCTTTGAGGTGGTACAGTGCTGTGTTTGATAAATGCCCGCAGGTAGATTAGGGATCGTCTGTTTTTTGGCTTTGTAGGCAAACATCATTGTTTGGAATTTGATGTGCTCAGCAGTGAGATAACTTGGGGAGGTTGGAAACAAGGCTTGCAGCTGTATTCTGGATCACTTTCAGGGGTCTAATTGCACACGAGGGAAAATCTGCCTGGAGCAAGTTGCAGTAGACCAAAATCTCAGGAATAAACAAGCCTTCACGAGGAGATACACGAGCCTAGATATACCTGATGCTGTAGTGGCGAATGAGTCAGGTTAGCACTAGGAACGCAGGATGATGGTAGTCCAGGTAGGAACTGAACTGTCAAGTGCTTTAAATCCAGACTAGTTAGGGGCTAATAGAACGATACCTGGTTATTCCGAACGACAACAAGTTTGATTGATCATAGGGGCCTTCAGGGAGATGACAAGACCGATGCTTCTCTCATGTTATCTCTAATTTCCTATCACGCACATGATCGCAAGCTCACCAGGCCCAATGAGTCACAGGACAGGTCAGAAGAGGTCGTTGTGAGAACTCCATCGATGTAGCAACAACACAGTAACATCCCAATGATGACTCAGTTACAATAGAACACGCCATCCAATCTTTCCATCTGTGCCATGCTTGCAGTACATCCATGAAGTCCCTTGATTTTTTTTTTCAGATGTAGTAGGAATGTGGCTAAAGGTTGATAATGATTGGTAGTTGATAATGTCTGTGGTATGGGCATCATTATTGAGCCTTGTTTGTAATGGGGCTGGGGTGGGATCCAGCAGATACATGTGATGGATTGAGGAGAAACACATGCTAAGGACATGAGAGAAAGGAGACATGCTAGGCTTTCTGAAAGACATTTTTGTGAAAAATGGTAGCAGGATGTAAAAAAATACACAGAGATTTTGTGAATCTGAGATCAAGGTCCTACTTGGTGATGAGGAGATCTTGCATCAAAGGTTAATGAGATGGACATGGAGAATGAGGACTGATCATAGTCATGGGGCAGCTGAGTGAAATCATGAAATCCCAGGAAACTTAGGGCACGGGATGGGGTATACCCTGGATAGGGTACCAATCCATCGCGGGCCACACACATTCACACACTACGGGCAATTTGGGAACGCCAGTTAGTCTAATCTATGTCTTTGGGCTGTGGGAGGAAACCGGAGTCCTCAGAGAAACCCACTAAGCACGAAGAGAACATGCAAACTCCATGCACGCGGAGACGGGAATCGAACCTGGCTGGGAATCTAAGCTGGACCATGGAGGTGCAAGGCAACAGTGCTAACCACTAAGCCACCGTGCCGCCTAGACGAGAACTGATATGAGGCAAATAAGTTATACTCATAATCCAAGTTTTCCAAGCAGTCGAGATATCTGATTGATTCTTTGTTTACACTGAAATTAATAAAGCTGAGGAGAGGTAGTCTCGAACATCGTGAATGGGATCTGATCCAGCTAGAAAGTCGGGGGATTGCTTTGCGGAAGAAGGTACAGAATCTCTTCTGGGCTTAGGAGACAGGATGAGGAGAAGGAGAAAGGGAGTAGTAGCAGAAGTACCCGGGAAAGATTGGCAGATCTTGCTAATCTCTTCGTAGATGGTGGCCAAGTCATCAGCAGGAGGGTGAGAAGCTGGGGTGGGTATAATGTTCTGGTGCTTGTGTGGATTGAATGCAGAAAGTTCTGGCTTATAAAAGGATGCCTGGAGAGCAATCAGATCGGAAGACAACTCCGATAGAAAAGAAAAAAAGCCACATGTGATCAGAAGTTTTTCTTGGAGATTTTCTCCACTTTCTCAGAGTCACTCTTAATTCCTTCAAGGCTACAAAGGGGAGCGTATCCTTACAGTAAAGGCTGTCTCAAAGTTTCACCTGATACTGGATATGGCATTTTAACAAATATGGTTTAGTAGATGAAAGATATCCCTGGGTTTTCTATTCATTCATTCATTCATTGAGGCCTTACCATGGAATCATGAAGTCTATGCTAGAGATGAACCAAGGAGTCCTTCTTAGATATGCCATGGTTATAAAAAAAAACTTTCCCTTGCAGATATTTACATAAAGGTGGCAAAATGATGAGTTGTGATATGGTTGTTTCATTTTGCAAACTATTTAAGCAAATAAAAAAAGGAAAGCAAATGATTTGCAAACTTGTACAAAATCAAAAAAAAAAAAACATTGAATATCGAATTGGGATATTTGTAAAATCAAGATATTTACAAAATCGCAATACAAATCAAATTGCCACCTAAGTACCGTGATATCGTCTTAGCCGGTCCCGGGTGAGAACGATCCCTAGTACAGTTCCTCTGCATAGGTATTTAATCTGCGATTCTTCTGGCACAAAAAAAAAAAAAAAAAAACATAAACTCGCTTTACTTGGTTTCGAACGCGCAACTTAGTCGACGGTCAGTTCAGCTCAGTTCGGTCACTTGTACGCCAAAATGCCTTATATGGCGAGACAAATTTCTTGGAAAATTTCAGTTTTATACCGAGGTACCACGATAGCTAACATGATACCAGAGTTACCATGGTACCATTTATTGGAGAAGAAAGTTAGTAGTGTAAAAAAAAACAATTTAGACAGTAAAATGCTTTCAACTTAATATACATCAGCTTTTCTGCATTACTTAAAACTCACACAGCACTCCCATATCGCTGACCACTTCACGCTGATCTCTGCGCCCTGCATCGAGTTAATGTCGACGTTTGACCATATGGTGTCTTGTGCATTGCCTTGTGTGCGTTTTTTTTTTTCCTTTTAGATTGAAGTAAGCAGAAATTTCTGCGTGCCTAAGAAGGATAAACATGGCTTCTTTGTTAAAACATTACAATATCTATCATATGAAATACAGCAGCATCCCAACCTTATGCTTTACAAGTTTTAATTGTGTGCTCTGGGACATCAATTCTTCATTAATTAATTTCAACTCTTTTTTTCCCCCTTTCTTTTGCCCTTGCATCATTCTTACCCCAAGTACTTTTCCAAACATTTACTTTACACACCAGTGGTACTCCTAAAACACTGCTCAAGCGCACAAAGCACATCTCAGAGGAAAGCATTCTTGAAACATTTAAGGCAATCCCAGTATGATGGATGAGTTGAAAAGTCCTTTAAAACATAGTTGCTGTGGTTTACATCACCTACATCGTATCTTCACTGGGAAAAGAAAGTTAAAAGCTCTTCCCGGCTGATTAAAATCTCCATTATAAAGACGATTAAAGGTAGTATAGACTCGCTTTATATTCACATACTGTATACCACAATATCATCATTTCACTTTGCTAGAAATAAATTGATGATGCAATAACGAAATCATAATATTACTTATACAGAAACTCACGTGTCATTCTTCTAGATATCTGGATGTGAGAACTTAGTCATATTCATTATGACAGACCAGGATGGCCCAAAATATAAATCCGCAGACATTTTCCTCATGTAAAATTTTATATACTGTATATATATTGTTTGTTTGTTTGTTTTTTTTGTTTTCAAAACACAATATGGCTTTGAAAAAAAAAACAATAAAAGGTTGAACAGAATCAGACCTAACACCACTCAAATTTTTATCTGCAAGGTCACCTGAAATTATTAGTCTATCTGAATTAGGACAGAATAATCTATGTACTAAAGGAAGAAAATATCTTGTTTACCATGACAAGTTGCCAAAAATAAATAATTGGCCAGTATTATTATTTAAAAAAAATAATAATTATTATAATATATAAATATTTTTAGATATATTTTCAGGGTGGCTCTTTGGTTAAGGTGTTGGACTGCTGACCAGGAGGTCCCCGGTTCGAGCCCCGACGCCACCGGGTTGCCACTGTTGGACCCTTGAGCAAGTGCTCAGATACAATCAGGCATCGAGCTGGCAACCCAATCTTGTGAATAACTGCCATAGAAACTATGTGTATATATATATATATATATATATAGCCGTCGCGCGATGTCCTGGGCAGCACGTAGACAGTATCAACCTACCTACATATCATATTTTTGGGCCATACTGTATATTCTGAGTAACTTACCCCGATTCTCTAAATTCTAATAATAATTTGGACAAAAAACATGATAAAACTAATGCCACATCAACATAGTCTTATAATGATAAGATATGGATTTAAATGCTGATGAACAGTTCAGATGAATGAAAGAATGACAGAGTTTGAGAAACAGAGACACACAGAGACTCAGGAGTAAAAGAGAGACACTGGACATTATTATCAGAGTTTCTCAATCCTAATCCACTTACTCTATATTTTCCGACCAAGGCACATTAAAACAGTGCATAAGCACATGATCATTTAGTCGCTGTTTTCTTTTTAAAAATCAATTTCTACAAATTCCCGCATCCAGGTTCATCTGTTGTGCTTTTAGTAAGTTAAATTTACCTGTCAATCATACCAGATTTGGAAATCTTACCCTGTTCTGCCCACTGTCCTTCTTGTACATCATCCTACCTGCTTCTCATTCTGTTATGTCTTTTGAATTTTCCCCACTTCTATCCATCATGAGTATTTCTGTCCATCTTTTCTGCTTCTGTCTATAATCGCCTCGTATGTCCACTTTCTCTTCTTGTGTTCAGTTTCCCTTAATTCTCTCTCTCTCTCTCTCTCTCTCTTCCCCAACTTCCCCTATTTCATCTCTCCTTACTTCTGTCCATCCTCTGTTTCTGTCTCATTTCTCTGCTTCTGTCCATCATCCCTCCTTCTGTTCTTCTTCCTCCGCTTCTGCTAAGACGCCGTACTTACTATTTTCTCTAATTCTGTCCATCCCCTGTACATCAGCTAAACAACCCCTGCTTCTGTCCATCTTTCCTCCTTCAATTCACCTTTCCCTAATTATGTCCCTCCTTCCTACATCCATCATCTTGCCCTATTTCTGTCCATCATGTCCCTGCTCTTGTGGCCTTTCCCAGCTTCGGTATCTCTCTCTCCTGCTATTTTACATAGACACTGCTGCTCCACATCACCTCTGCTTCTATCCATCTTACATGCTCCTGTCCTTCTTCCCTGCATCTGACCATCATTTCTGATTGCGTCTCGTCAATCTTGCTTCTGTCCAGTGTAACACGTTATAGGCTTCCGTTTTGTTAACTTGCCCATATTCATTCTATCTCCTGTCCATCCTTGCTGCTGCTTTCTTATGCTGCAGGTGCTCATCCTGCTTATTTCCAAATTTCCCTGAGTCTCTGTCCGCTTCACTAGCACCCACTGGTTAGCCTCATATATTTTTATAGACAAACTATAACATTTTATTCAAGTTCATACTGCTCTCATTGCCAGCTATTAACCACGGAAGCTTCAATAGCATGTCAAGAAAGAAAAACCACAGATCAGCATCCGTAGCAAACATGCCTTAAAAGACTAATCTTTATTCATTTATTCCTTCATTTATTATTATTATTGTTATTATTATTATTATTGTATTTTGTATTTTTTATATTATTTTTGTTATTTTTGTATTTATAAAAAAATGGTTGAAGTTGAATTAGTGATATAATTCATATCGAGCTAAAAAAAAAAAAAAATTGTGGTGTACCAGTATTCTATAATATTTTCCTACCCTAACAGAATTTCCTACCAGTAGCAAAAACCTATAGTTATATCCCCATTCACTACTTTATTAATGTTCCCTAGCTACTGTATACTTTAGTTTTTAAAGCTTAACATTTTTTTGCACATGTTTAGGTGTTAAAGCATCCTCCATATAGTTCTGATCTGGATCTATGGAACTTTCACCTGTTTGGTCCCCTGACAGCAGCCCTACGAGGACGAAGACTCACCTCTGATGAAGAAGTGAAGACAGCAGGTCATTCATGGCTCGCAGTTCAGCCTAAAACATTTTTAATGAGGGTGTACGAAAGCTATTTTACAGATGGACAGTGAAAGTGTATTGAAAAGCGACGAGATTATGTCTAAATATAGAGTGCAGATAATTTTTGACTGACCCACATAGGTACTTATACATGGGCATGCCTTTTTTTTTTTTTTTTTAAAGAAAGAAAGTCATGTGCATTCTTTAAGTGTTATGGCCAGTTTGCTTCGGTTTACAAGTTCATACAAGTTTACATATTCACAAGTTAAATTCTTAAGAAATGAAATAAAATTTGATGTTTTTTTTCCACTTTACTGTACAGAAGGTATATCAAACCGTGACTTCAAAACCAGGATTTTTGTATAATGTTACACCCCATAAATAACTTGTTCTCCAAAATTTTTTGCAATTCATGTCAGACAGGCTGCCCAAAATCTTTGCTATTACTCTTCTTAGTTATTCCCACCACAGAAATCTGACATTTTGATCAATTCAATTTTTATCAATAAACTGCATATGGAACATTTTTCTCTTTATCTCATCTGGTAAAAATAAAGTATCTTAAATATGTAATTTCATTAGAAAAAAAACCATTTGAGTGAAATTATACTGTATTATTATTATTATTATTATTATTATTATTATTATTATTACTATTATTATCAAAATAAAACTTCAAAATCTGACTTCTAAATGATCTGCATTTATTCAAGCCTCCATTACTGTTTGTTATTAGAAGGACCTTTCAGAGTCACAACAAAAAATATTGATTATTGGTGGGTTACAGTTTTACTGAAAAAATGGCATAAAACATTTCATGTTTTAATCAAAGTTCATGATATTACCTTGGGTAATTAATAAAGTATAAGAAATTTTAAATAATAAAATAATACAGGGTTTTTTTCTGTATTTTATTTGGGAGCATATTCAAAGTAAGCATTTTAAATGATAAAACCATTAAAAGGATCCGTTTTTTGGCTTTACTAAGTATGCAGATTCATATTTAAGCAGACTAGCCTCATTTTCATAAACCAAATTTCTGAAACAGTTGCAATACCAAAGAATATGAAATCGAACAGCAAGATTTTACTGTGATATAGATGTTTTTTAACCTACAGCGTCTTACCACTCCCATCCCGCTCCCATTCATTAACAAAAGCGACTTGTGCTACAACCTGACATATACGTGTCTCTTATTTCAATCAACCTTGTTTAAGAGATTTACAGACAGAGACAGTTTGGGTACGAAGGATGGGGGGAACGGAAAGTTAGAGGCTTTAGAAAAGACTGCCAGAGCTCTGAGCTCTGAGACTCCGTCTTTCCCTTGGTAAACTCTGTAAATTCCTTCCCTCTTTCCCTTCACATCTCTGATGCTCTCCGAGGCCAGATCAGGTCATGAAGAAGGAAAAAGCAACAACAACAGAGCAGGCTTCAGTGAAACCTGTCAGAGCAGAAGGTAAGAACACAAGCACAGTAAGCTTGGGGCTGGATTTAGAATTGTTTTCTAAAGCCAGCAGAAAAACTTGCTTGATTAAAGTATGCACGTTCCAGACGGCGGCCTATGAACCAAAGCTGAACTACTATTTGAAGAAAGCTATGAGACCTTGTAGTCTGTCTAAACTGCACTGCATCTACAGTTCAAGGTCAGTGTGTTAAGACTGAACAGCATGTTTGGCTCTCTGCAAATGAACTGCGTGGATATCCATCACCTCCATGATCTGCGTGACAAGCAGTTGAGTCTTTTTTTTTTTTTTTTTTTGTTTTTCATTTCAAGCACTAAAGGCACTCTTCCGAAGGAACTCGCTGGAATTCCTACAAATAACTTATTGCAATAAAAAGCATGTGCCAAGAAACCAAATTTTAGTGCCATTTCTTAATTTTCTACCAAACACCAAGTTTACTTTTATGTGCATATTTTAGATGATTATGATTTTTTTTCTTCTTAACTTAAAGGGGCAGCTCATTGGTTAAGGCATTAGACTACAGATCAGAAGGACCCAGGCACTTAACCCTCAGTAAATGTAAAAAGAGATGCAATGTGTAGGAAGTCGCTCTGAATAAGGGGTCTACCAAATGCTGTGAATGTCAATCGCCGTGGTTTATTGTGAATGCCCCTTATGAATGGATATGATTGGACAAGCATGAATCGCCCCTTCTGGATCGCCGCTTATGAATGGATGTGATTGGACAAGCATCTGTTACAGAAACCAATCTGGTTCAAATAGGCCGCGTATGAACCCAACATGTTTCTCACCCCTGCTTTGGAGAACCCTAGTAACCTCTCTGACTAAACATGGCGGTTACAGGAATAAGCTGTTAAACTGATTGATAGATTTTTTCCTCTAACTTCAAGATTCAATTCACTAAGTCTAAAAGTTTAAAAGATGTGTTGGTGTGAATATATTTTCAGTCCAGTGACTAGAAATTATTTGGAAAAGCTCATTGTGTTCAAAAATCGGTTGTGTACGTATGGGAATTCAGACGATCAATCAGTTCACAACTTCATCGCACGCTATTCTGAAGTGTGTGGCCAAAATCACATATCAGATAATTCATGGCTCGTGGGCAGATCGCCTGAGCCTCAGACACGGCTTCTCACCCTGGACCTCATCTTAAAGTTAAATATTCAAACTTCTCATGTTATCTGCCTCAGGCTGTTTCTCTAGAATAAAAACTGGAGAAGCTGCTACGTATTTTCTACTTACCATCAGTGCTGCTGGTTCAAATCTGAAGGTTTCTAATGAATAATCCTAATTAACTATTTGGAAAGTTTTTTCAAGTTAAAAAGTTAACGATGTATGAATCCCTACACATAGTATAATGTTTTTGTAGCAAAGGATGTTAAAAATAATGAACCGTTTATCAGTGGGAAATCAAACAATAGCGTGTATGTTAGCATTCTCCTCTTCCTGCATTCATGTACGTACTGTACTTGACAGTAGTGACACAAATATGAGTGTCAATATGTAGACAAGCCCCATGTTAAAATGATGAATATAAAGAGACCTAATAGAAAGTACAATGTTTCTTCATCTATATATAATCATGCATAACAACTGGGTTTGATTTTTTTTTTTTGACTGGGACGTCTGTTTGTCTTCCTGAAAAAAGAGAATAATCTGTTTCTTTGCTGCTGCGGGAACCTCATGCTTTAAATGATTAATTTCTCCCTGACTGCCGCACCAATCTTGTTAGACCTGCAGGAAAAGACTTTCAAAGCAAACGGACGTGCAGAAGATGTAAATGCATTTTAAAATCCCCTGAAAAAAAGAAACAAGTTGACAGCAAAGCTGTAGATGTGCCCACTGTTTAGCTATTCGATGTGCAGGCTTGGGCATTTTCACATCTACATTTTCTCGGAGTGTCTCGGAGAATCACTGATCTTACAGGAGAAGGGTCAATGTCACACAATGTCTCACTGGTAAAAACAGACCACCTGCTATGAAAACATTACAGCTTCACCGACAAAATATACAGTCAGAGATAAAAAAAAATTTGAAAGTTAAAAAAAAAATTTTTTTTTAAGTCTCTCAGTGCCCAAAACGCTACATATGACCAGCTTTAAAGCCGACCACTACTCCAATTTTTAAACAAGTTAATACAGCAGTACCACGGCTTACGATTTCAATCTGTTCCGGAGGCGAGAGTTGAAATTTCCATAGAAAACAATGTAAATGCAATTAATCCGTTCCAGCCACCCAAAACATATTACTAATGTTATCAATTTACAACACTATAATCATATTCTTGCATACAAAAAGAATCAAAACATTTGGAAAAGACGTGTAAATTATGTAAAATATGGATTAAATAGACATTAAACCTCACTTAACCTTAATTTATGATTGCTCTTGGCCCTGGCTGCTATAAAACCAACACTGCTAACATTCTCGGACGCCATGGTGCGATGTCGTCACTAAATCTTGCACGAAATGCAAAAAGTCCACTGACGTGAACAAGTTTTGAACGGCTCCCAGATGTACGCGCGACTCAGTTTGCTCAGTTTTGCTCATTACTCTCGTATGCTGAAAATGCCTCACAGTTTATGCCGAGGCAAATTTATCCCCAAAATTTTAGTAGGCAAAAGTTCGCGAGGAGGCGTGTTTGCATGCCGATACCAGTCTGTACTAGTCTTTAGCATTAAATTAACCTCCCTCGAATGCCCCTTTGAGGATATGCATTTTCCTAGCCAATCAGAATGCAGAAAGGGACAAAACACACACACACACACACACACACACACACACACACACAAACATTTTAACCCATTTTAACTTGTTTTTTGACTTTTCAACCAGAAAAAAATAAATAAATAACTAAGAAGGCTAAAGAAGGCTATGGTAGCTGTTAGCGGTTAGCCAGTAACCTATAGTAACCATTTTTAACAACAGATGAACTTAAGATGTAGCCCCATATCAGCTCCATTTTTTATTTTACATCACTAAACAAGAGATATCATCATGAAATAACACTTTTATCTAAATACAAACAATGGATCTGTCGCTACTAAATGCTCATGAAATCGGCTTCAACTGAGAAACTCACAAGTGAATATCTCGTGTTCCTCATGGATATATATATATATATGTTTTTTTTATTATTATTATTCAGCCCAGACACATTTTTAAACTTACATGAGTCAGCTTCTAAATATTAATGAAAATTGTGAATTTGTTCTTAAATATTAATAACCAGATTGTGCTGCTAGTTAAACAGGCAGAAATTGGTTTATTACAATTCCAATTTATTACAATGCATTGAGATCATTTTCAGGATAATGTACAGTAGTGCAAAAGTCACAAAAGGCACATGGAAGTGATGCATGCAAGAAACAAAACAAAACTATTAAAGAAACCAAGTCAGTATTTGGTGTGTCAATGCGTTGAGGACCCTTTAGTTTCATAAGGAAACTCAGCGACTAGGTCCTGCAGAAACCCCCACAGTTCTTCTCAGGACTTTTGCAGGTGAAAAATCCAGGAGCATCCATTTACTTTTTAGCCTGAAAAGTGTTAACTTATATACTCTAATGTGCTGCTCTCTGTTCTGGAATACAATTATTTCTCTTTAACTTTCTTTTTTTTTTTTTTGCGGTGAAATACTGATGTTTGAAAATTAGAAATGCTTTTATTCAAACTCAATAAGGAAATCCTAGAAAAATCCATAGGAACAGTTGTACTAAAAAACACAGGGTGTGTAAGACATGCACAGTACTATAACTTTACACACACTGGAATAATACAAAAGTGGCTGAAAATAATAGAGATATAACACCGTAACAGAGACGTGTGCCAGAGATTGATATTCACAAAACATACCTAAAGCCAGTTTGTTGAAATTCCCTCGCTTCAGGTTTCCCTCTAAATCCTTACCCTTAGATTACAAGAGGTTTCTATATTACAGTTAGCTACACTGAGGGATGAAAACTATAGTTATAACTTTATTCATTTAAGAATTCTAGCGTTTTTCGACTTTTCACCTTAAGAACTGAAATTTTACAAGAAATTTTGGCATGCGAAGCATTTTCAGCAGAGCGAAACAGGCCAAACATAACCAGCTGCAACATAAACAGTTGCAATAATTTGTTGCGTTCAAAAATCAGTGGAAAGTCAAGCAAAGCAAGTTTACATATTTATTTTACTTTTTTTTTTTTTTAAATATTTGTGCAAAAAGCACGGACAGTAGCGAGAAGGAAAATGATCCACTTTCATTTTTTAAAGCAGTCAAGAGGAATCATAAATTAAGATGAAGTGAGGTTTAATGTATATTTATTTTATTAAGTACTTTATTAGTAAATATTTACTTTTTTTTTTTTTACTTTTCTAAAAAAAATTTTTTTTTAATTGTACAAAATATGATTATAGAGATTACAGCCTCAAGAACTTGCCTCTGGAACGGACTCAATTCATACACCAAACAACTAACTCTGATGATTGATGGACATCTCGATCAGCAAATTGTATAGTTATTGTTTTGGATTTAACTAACTACTATGTCTGTGGGATGGTTGTTGGTGCCAGATGGGCTGATCTGAGTATTTCTGAAACTGCTGATCTACTACTGGGGGTTTTCACACACAACTACCTCTAGGGTTTACAGAGAACGGTGTGAAAAAGAGAAAATATTCAGTGAGCAGCGGTTCTCTGGGTGAAAATGTCTTGTTGATGCCAGAGGAGAATTTTGAGACTAGTTCAAGCTGATAGAAAGGCAACTCAAATAACATCTCGTTACAAGGTTGGGAAAACATTTTGCCAAAAAAAAAAAAAAAAAAAAGCTGATGTCCATCCCTTTATGACCAGAGGATAACGTGCCACATCACGAAGCTGAAATCATCTCGAACTGGTTTCTATAACATCAAACTGAGTTCACAGAACTATATATTGTAAGAATGACTGCTGTAATATTTGGCAGAGATATTACTGCTAGGTTTTTTCAAGGGGGAAAAAATGGTATTTGACTTTAAATGGTGACTGACACTTTTTTTTTAGTTTACATGGTTCAGTATACAAGTTACATTTGTAACATTTTACTTCACTGTACTGAAAACAAACAGAAATGTCAAAAACGTGACATTTGCGCACCTTTAGACCCAAAAGCATAGAGCTGATGAATTCTTAAATCATACAGTTTCCTCTGCTTTCTGGATTTTACACTTTCTTGTTTCTTGTGAATATGACATGCAGCATTTTTTTGTGTCGTATTCCAAATAAAAAGAAACGAAAACTGGTGAGGGAATGACTATTTACAGCTGCTATGTGAAAACAGTAACTTGTTTCAAGACATTGATTCACATGTATTTAACCATTTATGAGGCATGGTGGTGTAGTGTTTAGCGCTGTCACCTTGCACCCCCATGGTCCAGGTTCGATTCCATTCCCATCCCTTTGTGCATGGAGTTTGCATTTTCTCCCTGTGCTTGGTGCTGATGATCAAGGGCTGATGATAGCAACTTACCCTCTTAAAGCCTGTTGAAGCAGTGAGGGGTACTAGGTATTGCCCACATGGTTTTGTTTCTGGCTTCATTTTTGTCAAATAAATAATGGCACGGTGAAAAAAGTTATACGATGTAGTTCATCTGAGGTTGCCTAATGCTAAGACCCGCTATTTACACAAAAACACTTAAAATGAAGCGAGGGGCGTACTAAATTTTGCACATGACTGTACTGTAGATTAGACAGAGGTCAATCAAGGAGCTTTGATGATCGTATTATTAAATACGTTACATTTGAGTAATGGAGTTTGCATGTTCTCCGCGTGCTTTTGGTGGGTTTCCTCCGGGTCCTCCGGTTTCCTCCCACAGTCCAAAGACCGGCAGATTAGGCTAACTGGCATTCCCAAATTGCCCGTAGTGAGTGAATGAGTGCGTGTGTGAGTTTATGTGTATGTGCCCTGTGATGGATTGGAGCCCAGTCCAGGGTGATGTACCCTGCCTCGTGCCCTCAGTCTCCTGGGATACGCTTCAGGCCCCCTGCGACCCTAAACACAGGATAAAGAGGTATAGATGATATAGACGTGTGTGTGTGTGTGTGTGTGAGTGAGTGAGTAATAATTAATGTGCAGTGTTTTGATTGCCAGGACTTTCTAACTGTCTGTGATTAAAAACCCTAAGGATGGGTTGTGTTATGTGGTTTCGCACTTACAAGCTGGATTTGTTGTTCTTCATTCATTTCAGTCTCATTATCTTCAAAAGAAATTGAGAAAAATAACAAACTGTTGCTACAAATTAATAACTACGGTAGTATAAAGTAGTATTAATAATTTAAGCCGTTGAAAGAGGTTCTGTATTCTTTTGCAGAAAAAAGTTCACATTTCACAGCTTAAGCAACTGTAACTTCCTTAATTGAAGTCCAACCACAGAGGCAATGATGTCGCGGCAGAACTCAGTGTTAAGATATAAACAATATTATACGACAGTTAGGTCAAATCGAGTAATCTGATTGGACGAGAGGCATTCCATGTGTGGTGATATACAGTAGAGCATAACAGCATTAGGATGTTTTATATGATTCAAGATTCTACACCCTAGCGCTATACTGTAGCTTTCCAATTTAACACTATTTGTACACTATTTAACACTATTCATGTCTTCCCGAACAAAACAACTGGTTAAATAAACAAAAACATATGCTGATAACAAATGGTGTTTGTAGAACTGTTGTAAAAAAAACAATATCAGACAAGACGGAGTGCCGTTGTACTGAATATCAGCACGGCTTTAATATCTTCACATTCATGCTACAGTAACATGCACTAAAAGCAGCACTCCCTCTCATGTCATACTGTACAGAACTGAGTTGTTAATGCAGAAATTCTAACAAACCAGGCTTGAGAATTCAGCAGCATTTTGATAGAATAACTGAGGAGAAATAAATTTGCTCAAAGCTCTCGAACGCATTTTCCCAATAAGCCCTTTACAATTAATTATTAACCTTGGTATGAATATATTAATGTAAAGACAGTGTAAATATCCTGGCAAGTCTCTAGAAGAGGTTTCACTCAAGAAGCCTTTTTTTTTACTGAAAAAGGAAAAGAATGAAAAAAGGAAAGAAAAAAAGAAAAACACATTGTATGTTATTTTGAGCTTAGCAGCACTGCTGATGATGTGAAAAAGGCTCGCGGGCATGAGAAGCACCTGACATGGGTGTAGAAAATAAATCACACAACTAGAGGCAATTTCTGTTAAGTTATTTCATCTTTCATCCACACCAAACCGGTGGAACATTTTTCACACCACAGGAACAATATGTCGAATAGACTTCGCACTTTTTATAGTATATTAGTGTAAGCACCCGTCGTTGACAGTAAAGAGCTTTTCAGAATAATTCAACAATACTTCACATTACTGTAAAAATAAAAAATAAAAAAGTTTAGTCTTAAAACGACTCCAACGTGTCAAAATGCACTTATACCACTTCAGCGCCGTTATTTATATGAACTAATCCCAGTAAAGCTTTTCTAATTAATATCTATTGGTGCAGGGGTTTGTTTACATTGAGCGGGTAGCTTATTAGTAGATTATTAAATCTGGCGTATAGTTGGTCATAACATCCCTTTTACTTATCATTTTGATTTCACATTTCGTGCAGATACCTCAGAGGGTTAAGGCACTGCGTTACTGATTGGAAGATCGGCGGTTCGATTCCCAGCTCAGCCAGGTTGCCATTGTTGGGCCCTTGAGCAAGGCCCTTAACCCTAACTGCTCCAGGGGCGCTGTACCATGGCTGACCCTGCGCTCTGACACCAGTTACACTGGGATATGCAAAGAAGGAATTTCATTGTGCTGTAATGTATATGTGACAAAATAAAGGCTTTACTACTTTACTACACATAGCCACATCCACCACAAGGGGAAAAGGGCTAAATTAGAAAAGTTTGACAAAGGCACAAAACTTAACATTTTGGTTTCATTTTGGCGTAGGTTGAACTTCAGGCAAATACCCAAATACTGCCAAAGTTTCATAAAATTCTGTCCAGCCATTTTTGCCTGATGCTGCGGCAAAATCTAACTGAACAGACATACAGGCCGAAAATTTTGTGAGACTGGTTTAAGGTCCTCCAATGTATGAAACATAAAGATATCGTTGAAAGGGCGAGTTCTGACTAACGTACAGACAAAACCGTTCTTTTATTTATATACAGTAGATAAACTACCTAGGTTTATTATTAAGTAATACCTGGTTCATGGCAGCTGTATAAGAAAGGAGAAACCAGCACTGAAGACAAAGCATGCAGTGTGAGACCCTCGGCTGCGCCAAAGGGGAGAATTCGAGGGCTGGGTTCAAACAAGGGCATAAATGCATCACTTGTGATGAAGACTTGTATCGAGTTACTCTACCAACATATGCAATCTGAATATCGCATTATGTAAATTAAAAACTGTAATCACTGCCACACTGCTGTTGTAGAAAAGGAGCAAAAAAGAATTGAGTGTATCTCTGTTGGTGGTGAAATTAGTGTATGTGAGAGCATCGTGTGCGCCGTGGTATATCTGAACAATCTAGACTGCACCTCACGCCCACGTAATGTGTGCACGTTTATATATATATATATATATATATATATATATATATATACACCCTCGTTCTCATACTCTCCAGGCCAGCACCTGGACAACTTCCTTCTGGCTCAAGCAATATTCTGTGATGTTGTTTCGATCACATTTTCCATTAAAAGTGACATTTCATCTAAATACAAGCCTTGAGCCAAAAACCAGGGAACTCTGACATGATCGCAGGGTGTAAGAGGAGATGAGAGACATTTATAAACTGTGTGTCTGTGTGTGTGTGTGTGTGTGTGTGTGTGTGTGTGTGTGTGTGTGTGTGTGTGTGTGTGTGTGTGTGTGTGTGTGAGAGCAAGAGAGAGAGACAGAGAGAGAGAGAGAGAGACAATGATAGGGGAAGGCAAATAACAGGTGCCGTCATATTGTCACGGAACACGGGGTTATATGATGCGCCACTGAACCTTTGAATTACACGCGTCTGCGCTGGAGGAGATTATTAATGCACAAGACCATAATCAAATAACAAAAAACACCATTTTCTCCCCTTTCTTTCTATTCATATAGCTGTCCTGGTCTGTCTACCGTTCTCCATCATCTTTTTAAAATTTTCTCCCAGACTCTTTTCATCAACCGTTAACTGTAACTTTTTTTCTTTTTTTTTTTTTTGACTTTCTTAGCTCTCTGGCAAAATCTGTATTTTTCTTTTATAAACAGTGGCCGATGGTTCCTTTGCATACCAGTGCAGTGCTGTCGAGTTCATCAACCGACACACATGCACTCACACATACAGTACACAGGTTAATAGACGGCCCTCAGGAGGGCTGTACACCATCGCACTGACACGACTGGATGGATTAGTCGTTCCCTAAATTTAACTGAAGGCTGAGAGCAAATTACAGAACACTTTATCGAACCTAAACTTCTATCTTGTAAAATACACAACATGCTTTAACCAGTTCACAAGCCGAAGCATCCGTCATGGTAATGCACAAATTTAGTGCTCACTGTATTGTTATTTGTAACACTATGCAAATGTATAAGAGATTAAATGTGTGATGCCTGATTTAGACTGTACGACTGTACAGATCACCTTAGTTCATCAAATATGCTTCAATTTGGTGCAGGAAAGAAGCTCGTATAAAGTGAACCTTCAAAGTGAGTTTGTGGTGTAAATATTATTTATTTATTTATTTATTTATTTATTTTAGAATGTTTTGTCTGCTTCGAAATTGCTCCTTTGTACCCTTCCCTTGAAGTCCATGTTTTCCTATCGCATTCCTCAGTCACACTCTGACACTGCCAGAACTTTCGTCTCATTTATCTTTGACACCAAACCGTCCGCCAGAAACCCCGTCATACTGTGCGCTTTAAAACCCCCAGTCTAAACTCACAACCAGTGATGCCTTCAAATTTAAAGGAGAGTGAATTTATTATTTTTACTTTTCACTTTTTCGTCATGTTTAGGCGTTCAGAAGGGATTCCTGTGTGTGTGTGTGTGTGTGTGTGTGTGTGTGTGTGTGTGTATGTGTGTGTGTGTGTGTGTGTGTGTGTGTGTGTGTGTGCACGTGTGTGTGCAAGCTTTCAAACTGGGGGGGAAAAAACATTCCCTAATTTGTCCTCTTTCTATTTTTGTACTGACCAGGGCTTAAAGAAGCCAAAAATTTCGCCCTATTATGACCTCATATAAGGAAACACCCCTATCACTGGCTTGTTGCTCAGCTCTGGTGTTCTCTGATGGGGCATGGCTTAGCAGTAGCTTATTTAGCAGTACGTAGCTCTGAGCCTTGTGTTAATGTATTAGAGGAAAATATCCAACATTTAAGAGTTTTAATTCTTCTTTTTAAAACGACATTAGCACAGTGAAGCACAGTGGTGGTGGCATCATGATGGTCTTTTGGATATTTTTCTAACTACTGTGTGGAATTATTTATTTTTTTATTTCAATATATTCATTTATTTTTTTTTTTTTTTGTATTCATGCACTAGCAAAACGTTAGGATAAGTGCATTAGTACAGTAGGAGATTATATAGAGAAATGAAGGGAGTAAACAAAACAAAAAAAAAAAACTGTGTTCCGTTATTCTGCACCATCTGAACGTCCCTCATAAAACATTCAGCCTATTTCTTGAGGATTTTTTTTTTTTTTGACTTACTGTACTGGCAGATTTCCTCTTCTTGGAAAACGAAATGCATAAAATTAGAAAAATTACTTGCCAACTTTGAGCTTTAAGTGGTGAGACTAAAAATATCTAAAAACTTTCAATAAATCATATACTTGGCTGGAAATACCAGATGCATTTATAAACCATATTCAGGCTACTTTCCCTTTTTGTAGTGTTACAATCTGTACTAGATTTAAAATGAAATCTACATATACACTACCAATACAATACTACACGTACACTACCAGTCAAAAATCTGGATACACCCTACACCTTCTACCTCCATGGTATTTCCTGATTCGTATTTCTTTCTACACTGTAAAACAGTGCTGTTGTCCAAAATAAGCAATAATCTCCTTTGAACAGTTGATACTGAGATGCATCCGATACTTCTGCTCTGTAAAGCTTCATAACGGCTTTGATCTGAAGTTCTGGTTGTTAATTGGTGATTTCTGAGGCTGGTGACTCTAAATGAACTTCTCCTCTGCAGCAGAGGTGAGTTTTGGTTTTGCTTTCCTGTGAAGGTCTTCATGCTTGATGGGTTTTGCGAGCGCACTTGACAATACGGTTCTTACAAGAACTGCTCCAGAACAGCTGACCTTCATGTCCTAAAACAACAACTGACAGCTACTTAATTACATAATTCCATATGTGTTATTATATAGTCTTCTCAAGTAATAAGTAATATCCCCAGTATTGTGTCCGGCGGCATGGTGGCTTATGGGTTAACATACAGTACGCCTGGAGCCTCCAGGGTCGGTTTCAATTCTCGCCTCGGGGTGTGTGTGTGCATGGAGTTTGCATGTTCTCCCTGTGCTTGGTTTCCTCCTGGTACTCCGGTTTCCTCCCACAATCCAAAGACATGCAGATAAGACTAACTGGCATTTCCAAATTGCCCGTAGTGAGTAAATAAGCGTGAGTATTTCAATTCAATTCAATTCAATTCAATTCAACTTTATTTCTATTGTTCTTTTAACAATGTGTCAAAGAAGCTTCACAGAAATGAAAAGAAAATTTAAGGAAGTGTGTATGTGTGAGAAAAATGTGTCTAGATAATGAGATTGTCCCTGATGAGCAAGCCAAGGGTGACGGCGACAGTGGCAAGGAAAAACTCCCCGAGGTGGCAATAGGAAGAAACCTTGAGAGGAACCAGACTTAACAGGGAACCCGTCCTCATCTGGGTGATAACGGATAACAGAAATTATATAACATCATGTGTGTTATACAGCTGAAAGTTCAGTATAACAGAAGTTTTTTTTTTATTAACATGAAGTCCAGTTCAGCACAGGGATGAGTCAGCAGGTACAGAGAGCAGACGAGGTCTGGATCACTGGGGGGCTCAGGAGCAGCACATGTACAGTAGATCCAAACCATCATGAAGCAGAGTCCAGCTGGAGCTGGTCCTTCTCTGTATGTTCTGTGTCTATTTGTATGTACCCTGCCTCGTGCCCTAAGTCTCCTGGAATAGGCTTCAGGCCGCCCACAACCCTAAAGCGGTTTAATCGATGAGTGAGTAAGTATCGTGTCTAAACGTTTGACTGGAACTGGATAAGTACTCGGTGTGTAAAAGCATTATTTTAATAATGCTTAATATTAACTGAGAATTCGGGGGTGAGCTCAGGGTACAGTCTGTGTGGGTTTCCTCCAAGTTCTCCGGATTTACATTTTCTTTTATCCAATATAAACAATCCCACTTTAGAGTTTAGGACTAAGGGCCTGGTTCGACTACACAACGCTGGCTCTCCAGCCGTCCTGGGATTTAAACTCGCAACCTTTTTTTTTTTTTTTTTTAGCAGCACATCATTTTCTCTGCTGAGCTTTACTGCCAGCTGGAAAACAGCCTGAAAGAAATAATCTTTTCTTATAACTGAGATGTATTCACAAGCTGCGATGTATTGTGGGGTTCTTTGTAAACATGTTCTTCATCGATCATCCACAGAGTTACGCTATTAAAAAAAAAAAAAAAAGACAGGCATTGAACAAGCACTCAGAAAAACAGGATGAAAAGCTCTACAATTACAAAAGAGTGGCATTTTCGGTGGTAAACAGAACAATTAAGAATATGTCTGCATGCATTCATAACGCAAGACCCACACACTCACACAACGGGAACATGTAGATTACACTATGTAAGCAGACAGAATGTTGAATAAACCTCATTTTTCTTTACTCCATAACAACTGAATGATGCTGTGTACATGTTTTTGTGTAACCAGGGGTTTCAGATTAATTCAACTCAAACAAATTACCGAGGTCTCTAGGGGCTCGAGTAAGTGCATTCGAGTAAAGAAAAAAGAAAAAAAAAATCACTGTATTGCGGTGTGACTGCCCTGGCCCTGATTTCAACACTGCCGCTTTTATACAGTCACAGAGAGTTTAGTAACGCTTAGGTATGGCAGGTTTAAAAGAGCGGATATTCTGTGAGAATTACATCATGGTACTGTAATGTATGTTCACGGACGACGGTGCAACGTTGGCCTGAGTACGGAAATGAGGAATGAGATAGAAATAAGAAAACGACTAATCCACTACTGATTTCCCCTCATGAGTAATGTACTATTAATAACACAGCAAGTTAAATTCTTGAATTAGTGAGAATGTGAGAATTATTCTGTATGCAAATTAAAATGTTTTATTTGTCACATATAGTACGCACTCACACCGTATGATATGCAGTGAAATGCTTGTGCGATCGCCTGCACCCTGAAAATCGCCTGAAAATTGGGTGTTTAATTAATTAAGGATATAATAAAAAAAAAAGGAAAAGTATAGATAAAAAAAGAAATATTAAAATAAAGAATATATATAAAACTATGTACAAGTACGAAATTAGAATTGAAATGGAATTGAAATAGAAAATGTTCAGTCAAGAGCAGAACAATGTGCAAAGTTCCAGGTGTGCAAAATGTAGGCCATGTGTATTAACGCTTTACTTTAAAAGTTTTACTTTTACTTTAAGTTTTACTTTTACTTTTACTTTAAATGTACTTTACTTTAGTTTTACTTTACTTTTTACTTTAGTTTTACTTTAAAAAATAATTTTTTTCTATACCCTTTTTATGTTAATTTTAACCTAGATTTAATATTCTTTTGCCTGTAGGCTGTTGTACTGTATGATCTGTGAACTGCACTGTAAACTCAATGCACAAAGTAATTCAACATATTGAGTAGTGTTCACTTAAATAATTACAATGAAATCAAATACCTTGATGAGTATTTTGAACTTTTTGGTATTTACGAGTTTGTAGAAATGACACTTTTCAAGTTAGCTGAACAAATTCGATATTTTAAGTAACTGTAAGTACTTAAGCGACAGTAACCGTCACCTTAAAGTTCCACCAACTTAAAATCTTTCAGCCTAGTGATTTTTTGCCTGATGTCATCAGGGCAAAAGGGCACCGGTGGCTCAGTGGTACGTGTTTCGCCTGCCATGTGAAAGGCCCGGGTTCGATTCCCAATAACTGGATGAAGTGTCTGTCCCAAGCCCAGATGAAATGGGAGGGTTACGTCAGGAAGGGCGTCTGGTGTAAAACCTGTGCCAGGCTTGTGTGCGGACCGGATTGTCTGATGTGGCGACCCGTTGCTGGGAGCAGCCAAAAGACCAACAACAATTTATTTGATTTGCAACAAACTAAAAAAAATTATAATTGCTATTAAATAGTATGAGTTAGGCTACACAATAATGCAAGTAAAGAACGATTAATATGCATGAGTACAACAAAGTCAAAAACTGATAGTTCTGTTTACTTAAAATTGGAAACATCATTACTTACTTTTATGTAACCGATTACCTCAAATTTTTCAAGTTTTGCCAACTTATTCGGGTTTACAGTGTGGCTGCTGTAACGTTACAAGTTCCCTATCTATCTATCTAGTGACATCTACAGCATATAAATATTAATTTTTTCTGTAGATTGGTCACAACTCGCTCTTTTAATTATATCTTTACGTTTCATACATTGGAGGACCAGAAACCAGTCTCGGAAAATGTTCTGTGTGTATGTCTGTAAGTCTGTATGTCTGTCCAGCCAGAATTTGTCACAGCGTCACGCAAAACTGGCTAGACAGAATTTAATGAAACTTTTCCAGTCCTTCAGGATTCACCTGAGAATAAATCATAAATGAAAATCAAAATGTTGAGTAGAAGGGACATTATGAACTGTCTTGTGCCAGAATATAAACCTCAACTTAGCATAAAACCAGGCGTAAGATGCTCAATCTTACAAACCTTTACTTCTTTGTATTAATAAGTTAGTTCTGCCGTACAGAAAGACAGGCAGACATGTACTAAAGATGATCAGCTTATTTTTAACTTTAACCTTTTAACTATTTCTACGAATTCCTTTCCCATCAATGGCGAATACAAACGCTAGTAGGGACTTGGTGCTTTATAACGGTCACAATGCTTTGTTAAGCTTTCCAATTCAGGATGAGAGTTTTCATGCATTATTTGGTTTCATGAAAAAAAGCGCGAGTGAGAGAGAGAGAGAGAATAGAATGCGGGAATGATAGAATGACTCGTCTTCTGAATGTTCCAAAACATAAAATTGAACTATAATCCATTATAAAATCTCGTCTAACAGTGAATGTTGGGTAGTTTAGAAATAACTCTTCCTTTGTAGTATCCAGCAACAATTAAAATTAAAATATGATGCTGCATGCTTTCATAGAAAAATCACCAAAGATGTAGAATGATGTAGTGTAAGGAAGCAGGGTTGACTATTTGTACGTATCCCTTAATATCCGTATCCTTGATACACATCATGATGCTTCTGTTTCGCAGTATATTGAATTATGATCATTTTTTCCCTAATCCCTATTCTCTAGTGAACGTAAGAGCATTTACACACATGACGCAATGAGCTGTATGGTCATAAGAAATCCATTACCTGGACAAAAGGCTACAATTTGCTAGGGAGCATGAAGAATGGACTTTGGAGCAATGGAAAAAGGGTCATGTGATGGTAGATGATGAGTCTACCAGTCTTGCAGTCTTGGACCCTATTCCAAGCACATGAAAGGATGCAGCCATCATATATAGTGTCCATTGTACAAGCCTCTGGAGGCAGTGTGATCCGGGGTGGCTTCTAGATTCAGCAACGTTATGCGACAATAAAAATGAAGTCAGCTGACGACCCGAATGCACTGAATGACCAGCTTATCACATCTATGGGGTTTTTCGTTCCATGATGCAACAGGTATTATTTTCCAGGACTCGACTTGGATTGCATAAGATTGCTGAAAGCGTTCCACGGATAATACGTGCCATAATCAAAATTAAAGGTGCTCTATTGGAATATTAGAGAACTACGTTTTTTTTGTTTGTTTGTTTGTTTGACCAGACAGTAAACATGTAAACATGCTAAACATGCCAGCTAAAACGAATGCCATCATTTGAACTCATGGTTTATGTCAGTCAGATACTAATGGCTGAAAGAAAACCTGTTTCATTGTGTCCAGGGCACTAATGGACCTCCTGTGAGTAATGCGTAATGGCATTTGTCCCTGTGCGCGCACACACACACACACACACACACACACACACACACACACACACACACACACACACACACACACACAGTCTTATTTTCTGTCTGGTTTTCTCTTTGCAGTAGCTGTACCAAGTCCTTAATAATGTATTTTCTTAATAATGTAAAAATCTAAAAAATGTAGAATTTGATTTGTCACTTTCTTCTTTATTGCTGTACATGACACACAATCCACGTCAACTTTATGACGTCACCTTGCCCAGATCTCTAACCTCGCATGACGTTTAGATTGTGTCCGTGTGTGTGTGTGTGTGTGTGTGTGTGTGTGTGTGTGTGTGTGTGTGTGTGTGTGTGTGTGTGTGTGTGTGTGTGCGTGTGTGTGTATGTGTGTGCGCCCATGAGACAGACAGCGAGAGCTTTAATATCTTAATCTGGTTCTTAAATTAATTTAAATATAATATCTTCAGCAATCAGGCCATGCTGACAATCCTTAATGAAGCATGAATGAATCTAATCCGAACACAAAATCTCTCTCTCTCTCTCTCTCTCTCTCTCTCTCTCACACACACACACACATACACACACATACACACACATACACACGCAACTTTAAATTAGATTTGAGAACCTTTCAGCACACCGCTCTGGGGAGAACAACCCTTCAAGAAGAAGTAGATGATGAGCTTGAACTACGTGAGCACAGCGACTAACTCTTGGGACTAACGAATGAAATAAAGAGACATGAAATGAAGATTCGTCACAGTGATTTCAAACGCATACAAACAGGCTGCTACGAAAATGTACGACAAGTACGACGAGTCGGCGGTTATGGATTGTAACGTACAGATTTTCGGCACTGCTTCATAATTATCAACATTAGTTCATAACTGGCTCTAACACAAAAGCGCTTATTCAGGATGACACTGACTGAAGTTGAAATGTGTGTGTACACTGTTAACAAATTATTCATTACGACTGTATGAATACCTTTGTGTGCATAAATAAACAGAATACTTCAAAAGAACAGCCTGGTGAGGGAACAAGTTTCTAGCTGCTATAATATAAATGACAAGAGGAAGCAATGGTTCAACGTGCCATTTATTCATTTATTCATTTATATCCTGCTACACTAATGCACTTATCCCAGCGTTTCACTAGTGCCTGGATACCATTAAGTTAGAAAGTTTTCTCAGTATGCCAGAGCCATGATCGACCTGCCTGCTTCACGTCTGCAACGCCGGCCTGCCAGAAGCTCCTTTAACAGCCCAACATGTGGATAAATGGCTTGGAGCGAGGTCAGGACTGTATGAAGGATGCGGCAATAACTCCCAGCTGAGTACCTGAAATGTGCAAGTGGTGTTGGTAAATGATTGCACGTACAGTTCCCACAGACAGATGTGCCTCCTCTGCACAAGTTATCATGCATTTAACTCGCCAAATGTTCACAGGAACAACTGTAGTGGGCGCCGAGCCACTTTATTGGACAGTACAGTAATTCTTGTTGAAATGTTTTTTTTTTTTCCTGCGATCTTCCTAAGATTCTCATCCCTGTTTTACGGCTTAATTTATCGGAAATTCCGCCGAGTCCCGGTTTGACTTGAACGGCCCTCGTATTTTCTTATAACAGCCTCAACCTAAGCGTTTTATTCCTTTACAAAACAAAATAAGATATTTCACTGACGACACGGTGCAGTCCGAGTCCTTG
This sequence comes from Clarias macrocephalus, assembly GCA_011419295.1. NCBI lineage: Eukaryota > Metazoa > Chordata > Actinopteri > Siluriformes > Clariidae > Clarias > Clarias macrocephalus. The sequence continues at coordinate 56,654 of JAAGKR010003581.1, forward strand.
ATGTCACACTTGATTTGAGAAAGTCTCTTCTGTCTTCGCGCTTGCGTCTCCCTCTTCCACGTTTAAATCCAGGATGTCCCGGATTGAGACTATCGATGTATTCCAGTCCAATCCATCACTTTCAGTGAAGCAAGTCCTTATAGTATATAACTCCCAGTGACAACACATGGACATGAAACAGCCGACTGCACACACACACACACACACACACACACACACACACACACACACACACACACACACACACACAGAGAGAGTTGCAGGGGCTTGGCAACACCCATCATAGTGATCACTATCTTTTATAGTATGCTTCTGAATGAGCTGATTTTCACCATAAATTAACGTTCATATTCAACTTCTGAGTCACCACCGATTCAAAACCTGCTCCCTTATTTAACATGACTCTGAAAAAGCTTTTTTATTTAATTAATTAATTTTTTTTTTTTTTATCACCTATTCATCTGTCAGCAGGAAGACAGCAACTGGCTGTCAATAGAGACAGAATAAGTGACAAGCACCGAAGGTACACAGAAAAAAAGAAAAAGAAAAAAAAAAACACTTTGCTCTCTCCCTTTTCCATTTCTCACTCTTAACACTCCATATTGATCCAGAGACTGCCAGAGCTCAGGCAAGAGTTTTCGTTCTATTTGTCATCCCATCTTGCTGGGGTTTTTTTTTTCCCCCACCCTCTTTCTCTCTCTTGCTTCTCTTCTTTCTTTCCATTACTTCCACTCCTCATCTTTATCAGCGTTAGAGCCAAACAAACAGTGCTGTTGCATTCTGGCAAAAATATATAACAGGAATTTCAGCTGCCGCGGAACACACACACTTGAATAAACACACAAATTTATACCACTTACACTACCTTGCACCAAACTACTGCAGGCAAATTACGGAGCATTTCTATGCTGCTGAGCTCTCAGATAAGCATTTGCTCAGCAGCTTCACAAATACACACTATCTGAAAACTTGTGTTTGAATAAAACACTATGATTAAAACACCACCATGCGGTGAGAGGAAACAGGAAACCCGCTACTACTACTACTAGTACACGGCCTCTAAAGCAGAGGAACACAGACTGAATCACAGCCATATGGTCCAGGCACTGGTTCAGATAATCAACAATCAGACTGGATTCAGTTTGAAAGGAATCAGCATCAAAACCTCAGGACCTCAGTGTTCATACTGTATCCGCTTTGATCAACACACTTCCATAAGTTTGTAGGACTTCAAGCTGTTGAGTACAAGAGAACCCGAGCTAGAGAGGAACCAGCTGATATAATCTTCAGAGGTGGAAACTGACTAATCAGGAGTCTAGTCTAGGACTAGATCAGTGGTTAAGACATTGGACTGCTGATTGGAAGATCCCAGGTTTACACCCCAGCACCACTATACAGTAGGGCCCTTGAGTAAGGCCCTTAACCTTCATCTTCTCGGATGGTCTGTATAGTGAGATAAAATGTAAGTCGCTGTAAGGGTGTCTGCCAAATGCCGTGAATGTAAGCTAAGCAGATTTACATTTATTTATTGATTTATATACTGTACATATTGTATATATCTGTAATTTATTTGAGGAGATTTATTAATGGATATTTTTTTATTTTAGTCCTAAAATACCTGGTGTAGAGGTTAGCGCCGTCGCCTTGCGCCTCCAGGGGCCGGATTCGATTTCTGGCCAGGTTCGATTGCATGGGTTCTCCCCGCGCTTGGTGGGTTTCCTCCCACAGTCGAAAGACCTGCAGATTGGCATTGCCAGGATGTGAATGAGTGTATGTGTCTGTGCCCTGCGATGGATTGGCACCCTGTCCAGGGTGTACCCTGCCTCGTGCCCTAAGTCTCCTGGGATAGGCTCCAGCCCCCACCCCACCTCCCCACCCCCCCCACCCCCCCACGACCCTGAATACAGGATAAAGCGGTATAGACAGTATAGAGTGAGTGAGACATCCTACAACAAATATCTCTTCTTTCAAGGTAGATTTGTGCATCGTGTGGGTGTTACCGTATGCCTTCTCATGATTTGCCTTCCCTCTGTGAAATGCTTAATCATGTAGCAGGTGCTTGAAATCACAAATGAAGCAGAACATCCACAGTTGGGAAGCGTAGAGAGAGAAAGAGAGAGAGAGAGAGAGAGAGAGAGAGAGAGAGAGAGAGCATTTTATTATTATACTTAAAGGACACAGTGAGTTAATACAAGCTCAGTACTTTTAATACTCTTGTACTTTTCCTTAAGATTAAATGTAACAGGAGGACTTTTATTTTTACTTGAGTAATATTTTACCTTGGGTATCTCTACTTTTACTCAAGCACAGGCTGTATGTACAGTACGTTACCCACCTCCGATGATCTTGCTACAGTATCATCATTTGGATACTGATGAACTTTTCATTGCATATCATTTTACAGATATTTATTTTTTGTTTTTTTGTTTTTTTCCTCACATTATTAAAAAAAAAGCTGCATGGTTTATGTTCTATCTGGTCTAATAATGCTGAGCTGAACAACCTGTTAACCAGACTAGATCACCTGTTCTACTGTAGCTGTCACCAGATATACTCTTGTATGCTCTTTAATTTATTCCTTATTTTGAAAAGCAGTTGCTTTGAAATTCTACATAAAGTTCTTTGATCTTTATCATGAACACCAAGGTCACTGTGAACTGATACTCTCGGGGTTTGATCTTTTACAACGTTGAAATGGCCGTTTTATAATACATTCCTGGAACAATTTATTTTGACAGAGCCAATGAGTCTGGGGAGCAATTAGTTTAAAATTCGAACGCAGAATTAAATGATCATCACCGTATGCATAGAGGAAGTGACTGAACTAATGCATGTGAGGCTGAGACTTTAAATTTACCAGTTATTTTAGAAGTAAGATTAAGTTTATTATTAATTGTGCTATTAGAGACTTTGTCTAAGAAATGAACCTATATATTTTATACAGATTAAAACTTATTTATAATAATAATAATAATAATAATAATAAAAATAAAAACAGCAACATAGAACAGAAACATTCTAGTATAAAAAATGTTTTAGTACTTTTAAAAATATATTTTTGGCTTAATATCTTTAAACTTGATTGATTTTTTTTTCCAAGTTTTTAAATTTTTAATGTTTCACGAAAAAAAAAAGGCCTTTCTACTTATAACTATATAACTGTGAATTTTTGTTTCTCGTTTTTGTTACTTATTTTTTTAAGATTACAATTTTTTTTGTTTTTTTTTTAGAAAGTGAAGCTGCTATGCGTGTGTAGGAGTTTGCAGATGCTCGCTCTTCTCTCTGGGTGCTGTTGTTGATTGCTTGCTTTTTTTCCCCACTTACAAAGCTCGTTATACACCACCGCTCAATCGATCGAAAAAAGCCAATGATTTTTTTGTTTGTTTGTTTGTTTATAAATGCCATGACGTTTCAATTCCGTGATTATTTCAGTCTTTATCAATCCCTGAGGATACCGTAGTACACAAAGGCATGGTTTTATAACACTATTCACGTTTACTCTGGAAGAGCTGAATCCTTACCCGGTCCACCCTACACACTGGGAGTGAAGCAATAAACATAGAGCTCTACATTAAGTAACGGGTCTAAAATGCCTCGAGCTGGGATCCAGCGCCTCTCCTTATGGCCGCTTTTCCCAATCGATACTGCGGTACTGCGAGGACTGTGTCCTCCCCTGCTAGGCTTTCTAAGATTACATATGCAGATTGGTCACCAACGCTGACAGCAGGCGGAAAATAATAAGCAGAATAACAAGATCCGCTGCATCAAGTGCTAGTTTATAAGCTGGTGAATGACTGGCAACCTCGGAGGCATAAACTACAGGCCGGCGATTTGCATAATAAAAATGAGAAGCCAGGAAAATCGACTTAAAATCTGCACAACCCATTCAGAAAGGTTTCCCCGAATAAAATGAACATAAGGTCTCACACGGATATTCACAACAGATGCACACACGTCCTAGGCCAGCAACCTAAAGAAGCACAACAATAAAAGAATAATAATGCGTACGTTCAGCATAATAACGGCGAAAGTCAGTAATAGAGTTTACGTTCACGCTTTCCTCGCGTGTAATTTGCTGGCAGTGCCGCTTAAATTTTGTGCTCTCTTCCTCACCATTTATGAAACTAAAACACTGTGTAATTGCCAAAACAAGGGACTTGCAGCGCTTTACCATGATGGAATTGCAAGCCGTTTAGTAGCGTTTAGCGTTTATAGGCCTAGTTGTAACCCACTACAGCTATTTGGATGAATGCTTTTTCTATTGAAGAGCACATTAAGCTGTAGTTCAGTTCAGTCAATGGGGCTGAACAGCTTACATTGTTTCATCCAACAGCACTGCCATTGTTTTAGGATATTGCGAAATAGGGCCCGGAGCCTATATGATTTGTTTAGAGAGCACAGATGTGCTTTTGTTGATTTATGGTTAGGGTTACAAAGGACTTAGTACACAAAACACAGGGGTTATAGATCTGATACCCTGGTCGTTCAAGTCATCAGCCGAGTTCATTTCACTGCCACATAACGTTGCTGAGTCTAGCCGTAACCAACGGATGCAAGCCCAGATCATCACACTGCCTCCAGAGGATTGTACAGTGGACACTATGCATGATAGCGCATGGCGTCATGCTCTTCCCTTCTCACCTTGACGCACCATCGCGCTAGATTAGGGTCAATCTGGACTCATTAGACCACATGAGCTTTTTCTCATCCAATCTTTATGATCACTAGCAAATTGAATCCTTTTGCTCTCCTTAGTCTCACTAAGTTCTTGCGAGCGCACAGCTGTTTAGTTACGTCCTTGTCACATTGTATGTGTGGAAATGCTCTTACGTTCACTGTTAAACAGAGACTTTTTTTTTTTTTAATGATGCAACTTTACCAAGCGTTTAAGTGATCTCCATTCAATGATTCGTTTCTCATCACATTTCTTCTACAAAGTTACTGGCTCAGCACTGAACAGAACCATGATTCTTAATCCTACGCCGGTTATTTTAAGAGAGTCGAGTTATAAGACTGTAGGGGAGAATGGATGACATACATCATAGACCTAAAAATCCCTTTGTATCTTGATTTCTTACAAACATTTTGGGAAATATGTTATACAAGTTTTCACGTACGGAAAAAAGACGTATTACACTTTTGTTTTTCCTAGAGAACTAAATAATAAAATCTCTGCATAATTCAAAAAAATAAAGTATTTAAATTAAATTTAAAACTGAAATTTAATAGGCGGCACTGTGGTGTAGTGGTCAGCACTGTCGCCTTGCACCTCCAGGGTCCGGGTTCGATTCCCGTCTCGGTGTGCACGAAGTTTGCATGTTCTCCCTGTGCTTGATGGGTTTCCTCCCACAGTCCAAAGACATGCAGATTAGGCTGATTGGTGTTCCAAAATTGCCTGTAGTGTATATGTGTGTGCATTGCAATGGACTGCCACCCTGTCCAGGATGTACCCCTTTAATAATAATTAATAATACTTTGTTTTTCACTCATGTCTCTCCTCCTTTTACTCCTTTCTGGGAGCTTTTTCGGGTATTATTTGTGTAAATTACTTATTTTGTAACATCGCATGTTTAAAAAATGTGCCTTGTAGAATTTTGCAGCACAATCCTGAACGAATGATGTAGTTCACGCTGTATGCCGTATGACACACCCAATCAGTATACTTGCTTCTCTCAACAATTATCAGATCTTAAAATACATATTGTAGTGACCTCTGCTGGTCGGGACTGCTACTGTTGTGTTTGGATGAAGCATAGGGTTTTGTGAACATACAGTACGTGCGTTTGGATGGTTTATAGTGGATGCATATGGATGCGCCATCACTCAGACGTGCAAAGGAAAGGTATAGATAAGAGAAAGACACACACACACACACACACACACACACACACACACACACACACACACACACACACACAGCGCACCCGAGAGAGAGAGAGAGAGAGAGAGAGAGAGAGAGAGAGAGAGAGAGAGAGAGAGGCAGCCTATGTATAAGTGGCAGTGTTCTTCATTAGCACTTGTTACAACCCTCAGGCTTAGTTCAAACAAATATTCACCCCCTTAAACTGAAGGACCTGGACAGAGCTCTAATGAAGGCTAGAAGCTTTTCACAAAACAACCAAAACATTTAATAACATCCAGCTGTTCTACAGTCGAAGAACAATAGCTGTTCAGTTTTCTTTGGAGAGAGATCATGACATTTTTGAGAGGAGAAAAAAAAAAAATATATATATATATATATATATATATCCAAAAATATATATATAAAAAATTATATTTATAAAATATATATAATTGGCTGCTTCCCAGATCCCGTCACCTCTTATTCAGTCGCTGCATCCTCATCTTTCTCTTTGAATCTCTGAGTAATCAAATATTTCCCTCAAACTTCAACACACTGAATTTCTTCTCATTCTGTAAAGCTGCTTGGCGACAATAACCATTGTTAAAAGCACTATACAAATAAAACACAATTTAATTAAATTTAATTGAATTTGATAGACGAGAGCTACAGTATTTGTGGTCGATCTTGCTTATATCTTTAGAGGTTGCAATGGCTTATTGCAAAAAAAAAAAAAAAAAAAAAACCTGTATAAAATGCTGCTGGAACTGCTAAATAAAACCTGATGAATGGACTTGAATGGAATTATGGGAAAATATATTCTAGGTAATTCTTGGTGCACTTCCTCTTCCATGAAAATTAATGGTTACCCTGTCACAATGCCTTTCATATTTCAGATTTTTACAATGTCTATCAATATACTATGGCAAGAAAAAGTATTTCAACCTTTTGGAATTTCATGGTTTTCTTCATTAACATGTGATCTGATCTTCATCTAACTCAAGGGTATGGACAAATATAACGTGCCTAAAATAATAACACGAAAGAATTCTGATTTGAACATGATCATTCAACGTTCAAAATGGTAGTGGAAGAAGTGAGTGAACCCTTGGAAGCAATAACATCATCCAGGCGCTTCCTGTAGCTGTGGATCAGACCTACTGTATGCATCGTTCAGGAGGAACTAAAACCCATTCTGTCTGGAATCTGGAATCTCTATTGGAATGAGGTCTGGACTTTGACTTGGCCACTCCAAAATGTGGATTTTGTTCTCCTGAAGCCATTCTGTTGTGGACTTGCTCTGGTGCTTGCTCTGGTCATTGTCCTGTTGCATCACCCAACGTCTATAGAGTTTAAGTTGACATACAGACATTCGTAGTTTATACTGAATTTTTTGGGGGGTGGAAAAAATTCGTCTTCCCTTTATGAGTGCAAGCCGGCCACGCCCTGATGCAGCAAAGCATCCCCAAATCATGATGTTTCCTATACCATACTTTACAGTTGGGATGATGTTTTCATGATAACATGCCCTTTTTACGTCAGATGTAGTGCTGTGTTTTCTTTTCAAATAGTTCAATCTTAGTCTCACCAATGCATAAAACATTCTGACGTTATCGCAGCGTGTTCTTCTTATTGAGCAGCAGATTCCATTGGCTGAAAATGACTTTGGACCATCACTGACCACATGATGTTAAGATCATGTTGAACCAATGACCGCATCAGAATTTAGCTTAAAACCAACTTGATTAACAGAATTTATATTTACGTCTCAACGGAAATACATCTTCGAAATGGTCGTACTGGTGCTGATAGATCTGAGCTGACGGATGTTGTGACGGATATTTTTCCCCACGTTTTATTTTACTTCCAACGCTACAACACTCAAGGGAAAAGCATGAGTGCTTTGTGTACAAGGGACGTGAGATACAGTACATGCATTGTCTTCATCCAGTTCTCTGTTTGGGAGTTTAAGGGAACAGAGTCAAGGTTATACGGTCTACTCATTCAAGTAGCTTCATCAGAATAAAACGACTGAAGGAGCTACTTGGATGAGAAGGGAACCATTTCTGCTTAACAAGAAGGAAGTCCAGTTGACATGACGTAACTCCCAGATTAAGTGAACAGACATCATGCGGCATAAATGCTATGAATAGAAGTTAATATTCTGTGGTTTTACAGTTTTATTTCCAACACTGTTTTGAGATCATTCATTCATTCATTCAACGTTAGACCAATTAATTTCATCAGTCATTTTAACTTCTAAACAATGTTTCACTGATTATGTGTTTTGGGAGGACAAAGTTACAACCTTACAACTAGAGAGACATGCAAAACGTGATATCATTATTTTTGATCATATCCATGATTTTCACTTTTGTGCAGAGATTTTCATACCCACTCTTCAGAGGTGTAGCTGCTGTATACAGTACAGTACATGCATGAGTGAAAGTAGGCCAGTACCGCTAAAACATTCAGTGGCAGTAAGCAGCACTGTAACGACGGGAGAGCTGCGGCCTGCCAAGACCAGGCCGGTGGCACTTTCAGCAAGAACACACATCTGCTAAGGTTACGTCATCTTAAACGACACTTTGTCTCTGTAATTGCTGCTAAGCTGTTCTGAGTTGCCTCTGAAGCATCCATATTGTGTTTTAATCTTCCATCACTGCTACTTTTTTTCATGGGAAGCTTCTGTTATATTAATCAATGTCGCTCAATTTTAATCAATCTTTACTCAAAGATTTCTCACTCTCGTCTATACCGCTTAATCCTGTATTCACGGTCACGGGGGTGAGGGGGGGCCTGGAGTCTGTCCCAGGAGACTTAGGGCACAAGGCGGGGTACACCAGGGACAGGGTGCCAATCCATCGCAGGGCACACACACGTACACACTTACACACTCATTCACTCACTACGGGCAATTTGGGAACGCCTGTTAGCCTAATCTGCCCTTCTTTGGACTGTGGGAGGAAACCGGAGGACCCGGAGGAAACCCACCAAAAGCACGCGGAGAACATGCAAACTCCATTACTCAAATGTAACGTATTTAATAATACGATCATCAAAGCTCCTTGATTGACCTCTGTCTAATCTACAGTACAGTCATGTGCAAAAATTTAGTACGCCCCTCGTTTCATCTTAAGTGTTTTTGTGTAAATAGCGGGTCTTAGCATTAGGCAACCTCAGATGAACTACATCGTATAACTTTTTTCACCGTGCCATTATTTATTTGACAAAAATGAAGCCAGAAACAAAACCATGTGGGCAATACCTAGTACCCCTCACTGCTTCAACAGGCTTTAAGAGGGTAAGTTGCTATCATCAGCCCTTGATCATCAGCATCATCACCTCTAAAAAAAAGCAGATGTTGTGGCATTTTCCTGGTCTCTAAACATTAAAGTGTGTTTTAACACAATGCCAAAAGGGACAGACATGAAGTAAGCAATGGTCTAAGGGCAACACTTTTTGCTGCAGATCAATCTGGAAGGGCTTATAAAACCATTTCCAAACAATTTGGAGTTCAGTGATCTACAGTGTGAAAGATTATTCACAAGTGTGAATCCCAGGAGTGGATGTCCCAGTACATTCACCCCAAGATCAAACCCTACAGAAAAAAACTTCACTGCTTTACAACATCAAAAGAGGGGTACTTACTTTTAAACATGACTGTATCTATACTTCCTGGTGACATCATGTGACTGCAGGTCTACCGGAGTCACACACAAAGCTATTAACGTTAACACAAGGTTTAATCCCAAATCCCTCTCTAATGCGCGATGAAGGGCACTACTTGGTGTGTGGAACAAGGGTGGTAGCAGCACTCACTTACTCGTAGCGCAAAAAGAAATCTCCAGTGAAGATCAAAATAACATCTTGAGTTTAATAAAGGGCTAAAATATCAAAATATCTAGCTAGTTAGTCTAGGTCATTCAGCAAGGTCGAGGCATTTTTATCATTCTGAAGATACCTGGTAAAATGGCCTTGTCTGTTTCCACTGTCTCAGACATCACTCATGAGCATTTGACATTTGACGTCTAGACTTCTGTAAGGAAACTATTCATTATTTAGTCTGGGGAAAAAAAAAATTGTGTTTATTGTAAATCGTACATCTTGCCTTTTCGCTGGCTTTTAGTCTATTTTAGATAGCATGAGTAGACCAAAAGTATTGGAACGACAAGGACCATTCTTTTGTAAAATTGGCAAAATGTCAACTTCTATTCCCTGATATTGACATCTAGACATGTTAAACATCTATGAATATGGCAGCTTTTTTTACGAAACCACTCATTTTTCAAGGAATCAAGAATACTGGAACAAATCTTTTCGTCCGAGACATCCTGCTGCAAAAAAGAACAAAACAGAGAATGTTTTACTTTTACTGGGTAATTACACCAGTGTCTATGAAAAAAAAAAAAAAACCCACTGAGATGAGTATAGTGTATGTCCTGATTCACCCTTTATTGGGCTGTGTTGCCATATCAGTGTGCACCATGACATTTACCAGGAATCTTTTGGTTGTCACGGTACAATTTTCATTTTATTTATTGATTCAACCTTTTTATATCTCAGCGTGCTTCTGATTGGTATTAGAATTAATAAATAATGTTCCTAAGCGTCTAAAGCAAATCACAGGTTTTTCTTCAAATTATATTATTTCTGTTATAACAACTTGTTCACAAGGAGCTTTACAGTGGATGGTCTACATCATCTGGGTGTAATAATGCAACAAACACTGTATGTTATAATATCAGACAATGAGCAACTCAAGGCAGGCTTTTTTTCCCCACCTTTTTTTTTTTTTTTTTTTTTTGTTCAGCTGACATGTTATTGACGTGCACACACTCAGCTCGGTACGTATCATCTCCCCCTCAGGTTACCATGTCCTCTCACTGGCACATTACCCGCCTGAAGTGGCTCGATTTTTTTACCAAAATGCGACACAGATTGATTGTAAGGGTGTCTTAATGCACAAATATGATGTTTTTCAAATGATATTTCCATTACTCGGTCATTAAGGCCCTGGATTCAAGACTCAACACCACCAAGTTGACACTGTTGGCCTCTAATGCAAGACCCTGAACACTCTCTGCTCCACTGGTGAGATATGATGGCTGACCCTGAGCTCTGACTCCAGCTTATTAACAAACTGGAAAATGCATAAAAATAAATAAATAAATAACAAATAAATAAGTAAATACATGCGTCAATTAATAAATGAATAAGATCTGTAACACTGTGCTGACTCTACGATGTCACAAAGTCTTATTCTTCTAAAATTCTTCTTATACTTCTCTTTTCCATTTTCAGCACTGAACAGTGGAGGAAGTGGATTCTAGATGTTCGGTGTAGTCCTTTGATTTTTGCTGAGCTTGTTATGTTTAAGCCCTGGAGCAATGGCGAATGTTTTACTCAATGGTTCGACACGGAGCCCCGAGGACTATCCGCTCACTCTTATCATCTGCTCTTTTCCCTTTTTTCTTTAAAGAAGCAACACATACAGAACCTCCATACTTATTACCCGGGAATACAATTGCCTCACTTTTATATAATAAATCAAGTGTACAAAGTTCAAACCAGGATTTCTCAATTAAACTAAAATTAACTTTTTTTTTTTTTTTTGCCTAAATAACTTCTATAGTCATGTACCAGGTGTACTGTTTAGAATACTACTACTACTACTACTAGTATTACTTACAGTGAGTTATGTTGTCATTTCAACCAGATACAGTAGTACAATACATACTAAAATGAAAACATTCCTCCAGGACCATGGTAAACACAGAACTACACAGAACTAAATAAATTGCACCAAGGACCCTAAATTCATAAAGTTCACAAGTGCAAGCAGTGCAAGTCAGAAGACAAGACAATGGGTACAGTTAAAAGCAGTGCAATGCTGACCAGTATCTCAACTACGACTTCTACTGCTTTACTTCCACTTCTATTATTATTATTATTATTATTATTATTATTATTATTATTATACCACTTAAACACATTAAACAAAAATTTAATAAAAACAATAGATAGATAGATACTTTTGTTTTATTTCCTATACCACTAACTCTACTGTGGCATGCATGATTTATTTTGCAATGAACTTCTGATTTGACCTTTTAGGTTAAAGTCCTCAGCACTGTCGCCTTGCACCTCCAGGGTCCGGGTTCGATTCCCGTCTCTGTGTGCATGGAGTTTGCATGTTCTCCCCGTGCTTGGTGGGTTTCCTCCGGGTACTCCGGAGACACGTAGATTAGGCTAATCGGCATTCCCAAAACTGCCCGTAGTGTGTGAATGAGTGTGTGAGTGTGTGTGTATGCCCTGGTCAGCCTGAAGTGACTCAATTTTTTTTTTTTTTTTTTTATTATTATTATTATTATTATTATTGCTGTCAGATCGTATGATTTTCAGATCAAACAGTACCAGTCGAAAGTTTTGATTCTAATTCAATATTTTTTTGTTTTTTTTCTACGTTCTACTTATTTTAACACTGGAGATTTTAAAACTACGAAATAGCACAGGTGTTATTCTAAGACATGAAGGTCAGCCTTTCTGGAACAGTTTTTGCAAGAACCGTAATGTCAAGTGCATCAAGCACCATGATGAAACTGCCTCTCATGAAGACCTTCCCAGGAAAGCAAGACCAAAGCGTACCTCTGCTGTGGAGGAACCAGCCTCAGAAATCACTAATTAACAACCAGCACCTCGGATTAGAGCCGTTACGAAGACTTTACAGAGCGTAAGTAGCAGACACATCTCAATATCAACTGTTCTAATGAGATTATTGTATATTTTGGACGCATTCAGTATCGTTTGACCGTGTAGAAAGAAATAGAAATCAGGAAAGACCATAGAATTAGAAGGTGTGTCCAAACTTTTGACTGGTAGTATATTTGTTCTTACTGTAGACACATATGTACCGATGCACAGTCATGTGACTTAAATAAGAGCGGGCAGATGAGAACTGCTAAAGTGAGGCTTTCGAACCTGAACAGATCCAGCCGACTAACTGCTTGCCAAGCTCTAGAGCAAAACTCGAGGATATTATTTGCTAATAAATAATATTAGATGATTAAAATACATACGAAAAACATACGAACTCATGCACGTGCGCGTGTGCTGTTTCAGAGGACAGAGGCGTTGACATTTTAGTCAGATGAATGTCAGTTGTAATTATGAATGCGAACCATCATGAAATGCAAATTCTATCTGCTTTCGAAGTTTTCACTTTTAATGCCAATCCATCGCACGTGTCATCTCGTAGACCGCTATCTACAGTACATCTGCGTCGGAGAGCTGCGCAGCATTCTGGGTCTTTGAGTTTGGATTTCTCATTAACATTACATTCATCGCCACTGGAGGCATGAGTTAGAAAAGAAACTCTTGTTCTTTTGCCTTTTACCACTAACAAGATTTTTTCAAGAACTAAAAATTTTATTTTATTATAAAAGTGCCGGCAAAAACTAAGTCACCCTGTGAAATCAGTGTGGGAGAAAAGTGCACTATTTAATATCATTTACTGTGAGCTAATCTATACTGTAGTGTATATACCACACTATTGGTTATTGTATAACTCTTTTACAGTAGTCTACAATTTATCATGCATACAGTGTGTTTATGTCCTGTCTCGTTATAAATTTAGAGCCAGTTACAAAAAGAGGCATAAACTCTGAAATTAGAGACTTTTTTTTTTTTTTGAGTGATTGTCAATCACAGCGCATGATGCCTTTATTCACAAGTCAAGACCATGGACGTGCTTTCAATGCACACTGACACCTTAATGGTATACAATAAATCCATTTCATTTCAAAGGAAATAGAAAAAAAAGAGGCTTTTACCATGTCAAAGTAGCTTTTCAAGCTGAAACAGTTATATAAAAACCTGAAATTCTCTCACTTGTGGCATGAAATAAATATCAAATACAGTACAAACTGCTGCGCACCAGAACTGCTGCGACGATGTGGCATGATTGTAGTGTGTGTGTGTGTGTGTGTGTGTGTGTGTGTGTTTTGCGTTTGTGTCTGTACATTATAACCAGTTTTGAATGACTGTAGGCAAGAAAGTATAGAGGTTGGATAAGTACAAAAGCAAAGTAAGAGACTGTTACAGAGGACAGGAGCGTGACTCCAGGGTCATATTGATTTTTCTCCGTATTGCAGAGGCTACTGAAATTCCTTCCTAATGGACCTACAAACAAGCACTTATCTTCAAACTCTACTACACACGCAATAACGCATGTGTTAATGTATATACAATGGGTGTTCAAGTCAAACCACCAAGTTAGAAAGCTCCCTTTATTTCTCTATCTACTCCTCTGCTACACTCAAGCACTTTTCCCAGGGTTTTTACTAGTGCTTGGATACCATCAAGGTAGAAAGTCTTTTTTAGGTCGTTGGACCCACGATCGGACTGCCTACTTCACGTCTGAAACGCTGGCCTCCCAGGAACTCCTTTAATGGCCCAAACATATGGAAATGGCTTGGTGAGGTCAGGACTGTCCATTTTTGCATTGAAATGTCAGTTGGTTTATGGCTTCATTCTTGAGAAATTTCACCAAAAGTGTCGGTTTGACTTGAACGCAACTTATATTTTTGCAAAATTCAGTACCACTGCAATAAGATTTGAACATACACTCGAATCAAAACATGCACCAAACTAAACCCCCTGTAACGAACAATACAAATTCAAATACACATCTGGGGTTTTGATAATTTGCAACTTTGACTGTTTTCAAACAGTGTTGAATTTTAAAAAAAAGAAACATCCCCAAATGTTTAGCTAGCACAATAATGTGCAGTGGCAAGAAAATCCAATATAACTTGTCTAAAATAATAACTCAAAAAGAGTATGATTTTTTTTTTATGTCTAACAACTATAAAAACCGCATAGTACTAGTGGAAGAAGTAAGTAAATTCTTGAGTTAATGACCTCAAAAAAGATGGTCTTGATGGTCTTGAAAAAAGATGAGTTTGAAGGTGTCGACTAGTGCTATTTTGACTGAGAAAAATAAAAAGCTCAAATTTTTTGAGTTTGCTCCGCACAAGAAGAATGCGCTCATGTGATCCACGTCTCGCCTAAAAATAGCTTTCAGAGGCTCTACGAAGATGTTGATTTACATAAAGCAGGTAAGGGTTAAAAAATGATTTCAAAAACATTAGAAATTCACCAGGAAAACAGCGACACTGGGACTGTGGCTACTCTACCAAACGTCGGAGACCAGTCAGAATGACCCGAAGAGCACAACGAAGACTCATCAATCAAGTAAAAAACAACCCAAGTGTCAGCCAAAGGTTCTAAGGCATCGTTGGACCTGGCGAACGTCTGTGTTCTTGAGTCTACAGGACGTAAAATATTGCATAAACAGGGTGTCCATGGCAGGACACCACAAGGGCAGCCGCTGCTTACTAAAAAGAGCATTGCTGCACGCCTAAAGTTTGAGAAAGAGCATGTTGACACTCCATAGCAGTGGTGGCAAAATGTTTTGTGCACTGATGAATATAAGATTGGACTTGGAAAGAACACGCAGCAATACATCTGGTATAAAAAGGGCAGTGCATATCATGAAAACATCATCCCAACCATGAACTATGGTGGAGGAAACATCATGATTTGGGGATGCTTTGCTGCATCAGGTCATGGCCATCTTGCAGTCATTGAGGGGAACATGAACTCCCAAGTGAATCAAACAATTCTTCAGGATAATGTGAGAATGTCTATACGTCACGTGAAACTCTGTAGAAGCTGGTGATGCAACAAGACAATGACCCAAAACACCAAAGCAAATAAACTACAGAAAGGCTTCAGGAAAACAAAATCCGCATTTTGGAGTCCAGACCTCAACGCAATAGAGATGTTATGGAATGACTTGAAGAGAGATGACCAAAGAATATGTTAGCGCTAATGCAGTTCTACCACGAAGAATAGGCTCCTGAACAATGTGCTGGTCTGATCCACAGCTACAGGAATCTCCTGGTTGAGGTTATTGCCGCCAAAGTAGGGGTCACCCAGTTATTACTTCCAAGGGTTCACTGTTTTGGTGTGCGGTCTTTGGG